>JAODLC010000007.1:843913-864378 GCA_026781145.1 Hippopotamyrus pictus
CGGCCAAGCTCAACACCGAGAGCTTCACGACGATCCGGCCAAGCTCAACACCGAGAGCTTCACGACGATCCGGCCAAACTCGACACCGTAAGCAAGAGGCCAGGCCTGTGGCAGGACTGACCAGGTTTATTCTAAATTTACCAGCCTGGGATAGATAAGACCCCCAAGTCACAGATGGGGACCCTGTGATTCAGTTTAACTATACATTTTATTCCGGTAACATTAGCATTTCACGTGTTCAGTTGCGCTGATGATACATTAACAGGTTATAAAAGTCGTCCAGGTGATACACTCATACCATATGAGCTTGTGTTTTTTTTTTAGGAAAACGCCATTACATTTTAATGGTCTCCTTCACGGTGCTGACTGGCCGCAGGATGAGGAACAGCTCGCACCCCCCCACAGAGGGCAGCGAGGAGGAGAAAGTTTCACAGCTACGGGAATCATAACTGGCAGCTGCATGGTACACAGACAAGAAAATTGGGAAATAAAAACGATGTAAGATTATTCAAATCGCTAACTGGGTCACGGGACTGGCCCGGTATTGTTGATGGTGGGCCAGCAAGGCATCAAAAGCGGCCTTCTACACTAACTGGGTCGGGGGGGGCAGATTACGGCAGCTGTGTGTGCACTGCTCCCTTCATTCACTCAGTTTCATAACTCTGCTGTCCAAACTGGTTTAACTCTGGGACACAGCACTGGCTATTAAGGTTTAAAGTGGCCGAAATGTCTGGGAAACAAATGTCAGAAAAATAAGCTTAACTAACCAGGTTCTGTATTATGGGGGGGGGGGGTCCCTGTAATTGAAATGTAATGAAACCAGTCCAGCTTCATACCAAAAAGTTATTCTGCACATTAAATTCTTGACATAGCAGCCCAAAATTCGTAACTGTATAAAATGTTTTCAACTGGAAAACATATAGTCTTCGTTTAAAACATAGGAGTTATTACTCACATCTATATCACTGACTGTGCTCACAGCACTTTAAAATGAAGGAGACAGCAAGCAGAAGAAGTTCAAACCTAATACCATCCTTTGTCCCACAAGAAGGTCTCAGCTTACACTTCTCATCATAAAAATAACGTTGATAACTAGGAACTCTAAACAGCTTAAAGCCCGTCCTATTTGCAGCCACACAGCCTGGAATCATATTATATTTTCAGGATTAGTGTGAGCAGATGGTTTCTGTGTACAGGCCGGTTTGGGGGGTGGGTGCTGCCTGGCTATTTAACTTTCCCTCGCCGGATTCCAATTTTGGGTCTTGCCAAAATTGACGCAGGTGGCAGCGTCGGGGGCACAGTCAGCGGCCCCCGCCACCGACAATGAGCACCCGCGTATAGGAAAGGGAAACATTTCGCTGGGAAAACACAATAAAACACTAATTATGTTTTAATAAAAAAATAAAAATGCCTTAGCCGCTCGGATGAGTGCACGGAAAGGGCATGTCAGCAGAGGCACGAATATCGCTTTTGTTAGGGGCAACTTTTGTGTGTCGGATGAGGGAAGAGGAATGATGGGCTTTTGGGGAGTTCTCCTCTCAGACTGATGTTGGTTTAGCCGTCTCTTATTTGCAAAGACGCTACAAAAAAAAAAAAAAAAGTGGTCTTTTAGAGTCACCACTACAATTAAAGCAGCAGAGTTTCACAAACACACGGCAAATAATTATGGGGGATCTTTCACGGAGTGAAAACTTAGGAATCCTTCAAAGACTCCCATTAGTCAGCATGGCCGCCCCTTTGGAAACAATAATTACAATTACTGTCATCAAACTGATTATTCAGTTAGGCAGCTGTGTTCACAGATTTCAAGCTGCCGTCAACACACACCGGCATGCGCACACAGACAGGCACGCACACACAGGCACGCACGCACGCACACACACACACACACACACGCACACACACACACACACGCGCACACACACACACACGCGCACACACACACACACACACACCCGCAAACTCCTGTTAACCGCTCAGGGGTCCTGTGTGGCCCATAACCCTCATCAGCCCACTTCTGGTAACTTGTGGAATGCTCCGGAATAAAGTTACAGGAAACAGAGAAATTCCAGCAAATCAGTGGCGTGTACATTAGCCTCCATTTGCACAACAGCAATTCCAGTTAACAATTGCAGTTCGCAGCAAGTTGCTGTAACGCGACTGGGACAAAGTCTGCCGGCTCCCCATCTTTGTGTCATAGTGGGAGGGGGCCAATGCCTGCAGTTACAAGGAGAATAATTACCGCAGCCTGCACCAAACTGCAGGAATCCTCAGCCAATTTCAGAAAGCCCCGATAATCCAATGGTTTTTAATTGCCCAATTGGCTGTATTAACGGCCTTCGTTCCAGTACTGCTGACAGCGACTGGTCTCAATGACTTTTTAATGCGATTGCTGGTCAGCTGTCACGCCCGATCGTGACTCTCCCAGAAATGGGCAGGGAGACCGTTGCTGGTCCATGCTCCTCCGCACGCGTACTAACGCACATGTCCGCTCAAACTTTTATGATGTCTGACCGTCACTGTGCGCCTATGAGAAAGAATGCCTGCTTCACTCCAAAATTTATGTCCACGCAGTGGTGTATGCTAAACTCTGGACACACGGCGTATGATTGATTCGCTGGCGTCCACTTTAAATACCAACATAGATGTTTTGACGAGCATTGGGGTAGTTTGCAAATCCTACAGACTATTTACAAGGTAATAAAATTGTTACGTACATATAAATGTGCGTGCATGTGTGTGCAGACTTGTCTCGAACTGAAAATCTCATGCCAGCCAGCCGACCAAAGTGAGCTGAGTCTCTGAATTTGTAAAACATAAACAGACATACTGTAAACCTCACTGCCATGGGCGTGTGCAGGGAATATCAGAAAAATGTTATTATTAAGAATAATACTAAAAGCATATGTACAATACGTTGTGTGCATGTGCAAAGTACGTGGCTTAACCGGAGAAGTATGAACGTTTCTGAGTACGTACACACAGAGTGGATACACGAGTGTTGCACTAGTGCAAAGTATGAACCAGCCTTAACTCCGGTTCCACCAGGGCACACAGGAGCCCCCCTGACTAACGCCTGATCTCCTTCCGCTCCCCAGGATGCCTGGCATTAACCACAGCACGGAGGCCAATGGCAGGAGAGCTGCCTGCTGCCTCTGTCACACACAAGCCTTTGCCGCACGCGCACTCTCTTCACAGATAGTCTGGAAGCGGCTGACCAGCAAGGGCACAAGCCAGCACTCATGCAGCATGGGGGGATAAAACAAGTTTTGTGAACTTTACAACAAGCACAGAGAAAATATATTTAGTAGCTGACAGGGCAAGTAAACACTTCAACTTGAAATTCAACTTGATCATAAACAGGGGAGAGATTTGCCGGTAGCAAACGTTAAAGTTGTACTCACCGTCATCTATAAGCTTCCCGTAGAAGCCGAAAAGTAAAAAGAAGGCATCAGTGCACTGTGCTGACACACCGCAGAACCGGGGCGCACAGCGCCCCCTCCAGGCTGCCTCATCTTCACAGCAACCGGCTACTCAGCCCCCCCCCCCCCAATTTTCACAACTGTGAGTGACATGCAAAGGAATAAACAGATGCACCACACATTAATTCAGACTTCTGTTCCTCCACGCCCGGCCCCCATGCGCGCCTCAGTGAAAACAATCTTCGGCTTTGACAAATGCCCGATAATCCTCATATTATTCACAATCATTAGCATGAGCCAAAAGGGTAACCTAACCTCTGACAGAACGGCCTGTTTGGCATCTGGAACCAGTCACCTAGGTGCCGTGTACAAATATTCCATCAGATTCCGCTCATAAGGCTCTATTTGCATGACGTGATTGGCCGAAGGCTAATGTCCTCATAGAATGCGTGAGCCATCCCAAAAGCCAGTGCCGGCAGCCAGCGGTGACTATGACCCCCCCACGAAGAATCAATCCTAGATAAAATGATGCGTTTGTTCAGTGGAAAGCAACAGCCCCCCCCCCCCTCAACAAACACTGCAGGCAAACACAGATTAAAAGCACAGAAATAGCAGAAACAAATTATGATAATCACAGCCTTTAATAACGCCACTTTTTTTTCTTTGCTAACCAAACATAATTAATGAAGAGTGGAACAGATACCAAGCTGTAACGGAAATTGTCAGTCTCACCAAGGTACACAGGGAACAGTCATTTGCCAACCTTCCCATGACATCGTTGCCAGAGGGTCACCCTCCACTGCCAATCCATATATTTTGGATGTAAGACACCGAATGTATGTGTTAACCAGGGGTATCATAATTACCTAAACTAATGAATAAACCGCTTGGATAAACATGCAATTATTCCCTTCCTAGTGGGTGAAGTCAATAGGCAATTATGAGTGGTCTGGCCACATAAATCAGTCATTAATATACAGTGTCATACTGAAGGAAGGGATCCATCCCAGGCAGAGCGTCACAGGTAATATAAAGGCACTAAACACAAAGAATATCAACTTGTTTCACTGTTAGCATGATGCCAGAAGGTAATGCGCCAAAGTCGTTAATGGAAGCTATCAAATTAATTAAAAGCGCCACACCCACTCTGACGGAGACGCCTCTCTCAAAGCTCGTGAATTTAAGTCATTATCTTCACGATCCTCAGCAGCAGTGCCAGGGGTCAAATTCCCTTTCCGAAAATCAATTATCAACAAATTCCCCATTACAATTTAAGTAACAAATTTAACTAATTGCAAATGGGTTCACTGAGCCGGGCCGGGCACCACAGCATGACGTAGTTATTACTGTAACCGCGGCGAGCGGCGGGTCGAGAAGACGCTGGCTTTTATGCGGAGCCTGGCGGGGGCAAATTCACAGAGCCTTTCGTCACCTGAGACAATACCCAGACAGCCCTGGGTAGCAGAACAGGCCACAGAGGTAATCTCGACAAAGTGAAGAATTTGAGCAACGCTGCTCTGGTTTCAGGAACCTAGTGATAAGCCGTTGCATTAGATGGATCTACAAGCACACGCAATCCAGGGAGCTCGACGGATGTCAGTGTGCTGTGAAACCAGGAAGTCACTGCGTGGTGAGCCAGCCTCAAAGGTTGGACGATATTAATTTAACCATTCCGAGAGTAAGAATCACGACAGCAATAAGGCCATCAGTAAAAGCAATGTAATAAGCAGAACATCATAGACCAGCTAGGACTGGCGGCAGGTGAAGTGAGTTCAGCTGGGGGGGGGGGACTATTACAGCCTTAGTTTTCACGCAATATACTGGAAGGAGAACACTGATAGATCATGTTACAGCTAAAATGACAGCTTCACTATTTTCCTACATCTACCTGCAATTCATCAATGCAACTAAACGTACCCAAATTCCATTACACACATTCACAAAATAAATTGAGAAATGCTGTAAGATGAGATCTGTTCAGTTACAAAAAACATTTCCAGCACATCGGTTGTTCCTGGTATGAATTAGGGGTGCAGCCTGGGCAGAGTAAAGTTAAAAAAAAATGCGTTTAAAATAAACAGACATTTTCCAGAAGGGGACCCCTGCAATTAGTAATCTGAAACTTACTCTCCCCATACAGCCCCCACTGCAATTCCCCAAAGTCCTCGCCCCCCCAAAGGAACTCCCCTCTCCCCTTAATCTCCTGGTTTTATTACTTTCCAGAGAGATTCTGCCCACTTCACCCTACCCCCATCCCTGCCTTTGTACTGATCTCCAGCAAAGCATGCATTTTTTTAAAACCACTGCCAAGCCCTTTTCATGCTGGGGAGAGGCTCTGTCAAGTGCCTCGCGCGGCCGAGCCCAGCAGCTCCCCACCACACTGCCGTGGTCCGCTCCCCGCGTGCCACTCATTTCCTCTGCTCGGGAAGCCAGTCCAGAAAAAAAAAAAAATCTTTTCAAGTACTACTTCACAAACAAATCAGAATGCCATTTAATGTCTTTAAAAAAATCAAAGTTTCACATCAACATAATTTCTCATGCGACAGAATAATGCTTCATTTTTTGCGAATGACAGTTATTCGAACCTCTAGATGTTTAGGAAATAAGTAACACCAGGCAATTGCCGCTTTGTTAGAGCAGATATACGGCCGCCACTCCATGGATGTGCATCCGAGTCACGTGACTTCCCACCAAGAATTCTAAGCACAAAAAGCCATAATCCTGGAGAAGCATATGTTGAAATTCAGAGATATATCAGATTACAGTCTCACTTGGGCCAAAGGTAACTCTTCGCAAGCTTAGCATTTCGATTTCATTTAAAATTGCACGCATTTATACGACGGTATGTTTCAGAACATGAATTTGAAAAATGATTACTTTGCGATCAGCCTCTAAACATCACAGAACTTTAACCACCCTTTAAATTGATATTCCAGCTGGACTGGAGATACTGGTGCCATGCTGGTTTTTGCCAGTGCAGAGAACAATATACATATTTAAATAAACAAATGAGTACAAAAATGCCAGAATACTATTTAACCATACACCTAGATGAAATAATACATACATGAAACACTTAATTCAACTACAGCTAGTTTTATCCCACGAAAAGAACTCTATATTATTTGATAGTGAGACTAATTCCAAAGAATTGACTCGTATTCAGTAAAACAAAATCGTCGCGTTAACAATATGCGATACGCTCCTTTGATGGTAGTAACCTGTTGTTTCATTTTACATTTGTTAGTGTCTTATGTAGTCTGTTTCGCAGAGACTTTTTTAGAGACAGCGTACGGACAACAGACAGCGTAAAAATAGACACACAGCCACCAGTAGTAATTATGTAGTTGTGTGTAATTATTAGGGGGAAAGAACCATCTGTATAGGCGGATATGTTCACATCGTGTTTACGGCCCTCTCGCTTTTAAAGAAATCTCCACCAGGTGTAGAAATAAAAATCACACAGGTAACCAGTATTACAATGAGACAATGTCCCACACAGCTCCCGCACCCTCACAAAACATGCAGTCTGCACTCATCACCTATAGCATGGGATAAAGCCTTTTAACACTCAGAATTACCTACAAAGATAACCATGTTTACCAATATATCCCAATTAGTTTCACGAACTGTAAGCCCAGAACGCTAAATGTGTGTATTGGAAAGAAATGCGAAATTAAATACATATAATTTAACTACATCTACAATTACTCCGTGTGCACAGTGATCAGAGAATAAGCCTTTAGTCAGTGGTGAGTCTTATCAGGAACACGCCACGGGTAGTTATAGCTAAATGTAGTTGTGCCCATTAATAACCAGTTATGCGCCCAACTAAGTAACCATTGAATGGAGCGGAATTCCATTACTCCTGGTGCGGAGGCATTCCTGGGGAGTTCCTCAACTTTATAGGTCTTCCTTGGTTTGCAGAAGCATCTTTATCATAATGGTCTGCTAGAATTTGAATGATCAAGGTGAGATGTGAGGCTGGAAACCTTACCTTTGTCAGCATGCTTGGTCAAGGTGGTCGAATAAAGAAAGGTGAGACAAGAGAGGGAGAGGAGCAATCGCGCTCCCCGCTCCGCCATCACTTTTCAGAAAAAAAATAATTATTGTTTATACAAAACCTTCGGGGAAATCCGTATTTTAAATCCTCCGCTGCCCCTTTCGCTCCTTGCGACCGGGAAGCGAAGAAGTTCACAGTTTCTCCGCAGCAACGTAACTAAACATTCGGCAGCTGAGCGGTTTGAAGCCAGCCGGTGAAAACATTTAGCTAGTTGGCCAGCTAGTAGTGTGGAGAAGACGGGCAAGGAGAAGCGATGGATCTGACTGCTTTCTCCAGTTTGGGGGGTTAAAGAAAAGCTTGAAGTCAATCCATGGTCAAACGGGAGCGATCGGAAGGTGACGGCATCGGCCTTCTGATCACGAATACCGGGCAATGAAGGAAAAGACTATCCGAAAATGCAAAGAGAATCCAGCCAAGGTGAGGTGGAAACAGAAAATCCAACCCCGCCGCCAGAGACGGAGCCGCTACTACTGAAAGCAAAGTGAGCAGAAAGCAGAGTGAAGGAGCAAGAATCCGGAGCGGATCCCCGCAAAAGCGGGACCGGAACGCAGGGGAAAATGGATTCAGGAAGCGCAGAGCAGCGAGCCAAAAGCGTGGCGTCGCTAGACCTGGGTGAGATATTTTTAAATTAAATGCATTACGACTGCAGTGTGTGTGTTCGTGTGCTCTGCGATGGACAGGCGTACCTCTGCCCTGTGTTCCCTAAAACAGACTACAGGCCATCTTGTGACCCTGTACTGCATAACCGGTTGGAAGATGGATGGATGGATATAATACAATTACAAATTCGGTGGCAGTTCATGGTCTTTCAAAGTATTTTAATTTTATTACTTTTGATCAATTAAACCCACAAATCCGATTTTTAGAGAACTGATTTTTAATATTCACCCAACAGTAGCTGTAATTTATACCCCATGAACCTTTCTGAATTATTTTGACAATTCCCATAAAAATTCGTTCTATGTTTTGCGTACGAAACTGCAATCAGCTTGCTTTTATTTGAAGAACATTTTAAGATGTATACCTGGCTGCATGGATTTCGCGAAATAAACCAATGACTAACCCTTGATTGCCACGATGATTTATGTGCACCACACACACACTCCGTTTTCCTAAGTATTACAGATGTAGCAGAATTCGGCATCCATCCATAAATCATGTCCAACGCTATAACCAGCCATCCCAGCTGCGTGGCACCGGTGGATCGTCAGCAAAGCCGCCTGGACCGGAGAGAGCAACTGACCAAACACCGGCAATGTCCGTCCGGTTAATAAAACCAAGTCCTCCGACAGAAGACGAGGAACAATGCACACGCGTTAACATAATGCTTATTCAGTCCACATCTGTGCGAATTTATTATGTAAATGCTGAAGGTCTGCGTGGTGATTTATTTAATTAATTGCAGTTTACTAACGCCTGCATACCCCACAACCCGATGTCCTCTTCAGACACATTGGCGGTTTGCACACGATCAATCAAACTCGGCAGAAAGTAGCTCGGGGTCAATAATTTACTTCCGTTTCAAAGCTGCACAAACTGCGGCCGTGTCGCCAGTTTTGTCGTGTCGATTTTACGATCGAAATTAGTGCACATACTTCCCGAAATTCCTCGATTTCACATTTTACCAACAGGGTCATGGGGAAGAGCGCCGCCCGCTGACACCTTCGCTTTATGTCTGCGTAGCATATTTGTGGGGTTGTCGTTGTTGTGTAAATAACAATCATGAACAGATGAATTAATATGAACGGATGTTTATGATATTTATTCAACTGAAAAAAAAAATCCATTTTAGATTAGACAAATCGAGAATTTCTTATGTAAACGTGCCCCGGGTTAGCCCTACTTGTCATGTCACAGTAGATGATAGTTTTCAATATCGCTCAAGCCTCAGGCGAGAAACAGCCAGCGCACTGTTAATGACATTATGACCTATTATTATCGAAAATTACTAAAGAAAAAAGGAAAAAAAAATGCGACCCCACATGTCAATTTCAGTTTCGTGATTTCTTTTCCTTTGAACGGGCTCTTCCTGTGTAATGCTCCGTAGCTGCCTTTCACTGGGTTTGTGGTTAATCAGTGAGTCTAAGTCGGAGGTCCTTGGCGGAAAAGCAGAGCAATCGCGATGAAAGTATGATCTGTCCCGACTTGCTCCGCCGCTGGCAGTGTTGATTGTGACACGCAAGTCAGAGAAGAAGTGGCACCTTCCTAATACCGTTTGCGCATCTCAGGGGAGAACAACACAAGGCTCACATGTAAGCATTTCAGTCTCAATCACACTGACAGGAGGAGTCTGTTTCACTGCTTAAGTGTTGATCAGTAGGAAAAAAAACTGACCAGGCTACCTTTGTCCAAAATTGTATTATTGACAGGCATAAATAGGTTTAAAACCATGGACGGTCTTTTACATGACACATGAAGGCCAATAGGTACTATATTCGACATAGCACAAAAATAAATGGAATGTTGGTAATATGCATGCCCACTGAAAAATGTATGCACACATTAACATTTAATGTTTGAAGCACATAAGAAATCACAAGAGCTGATCAACAGGGATATTTTGGAAAGTAGTTAAAGGAGAATCACAACAATCAAGTGAGCAACATGGTTTGCACCAGCGAAATCTGTGCTGAGTCTTTTTTCAGGATTTTGTAAAGTTCCAGTTCCTGAAATATATTGAAGACACTATTTCAGGCTTTATATACAACATGTGCTGTATCGGTCTTTGAAAATAAACAAATAGTTGTTTATACAATAAATTATGCAACAACCCTGTGACACTATGAAATCAGTTTTACACAAGAGAAACGTTTCAATTAAAACTGAATTAAACATTTGTATACAAAATGCATATTTTATAAATGCCACACATTTGAAAAGTTTTAACTAATTGGCTTTTCAATGTTATCTTTACCATCGTCATCCTGCATGTCAGGATTGTTTCACAGCATAATCAACTTTGAGAAAGCTCATCCAACCAGGGAAGATGATGCCAGTCAATGCAACTGGCCTTATGATACAGTCATTAATCAGGGCACTTTAGTATACGGGTTTACCCGGGCTGAAGCCCAGGGGCCTCTACTAAACTTACTTTAGTAAAATTTAATAATCATCCCCCATGTTGCCAGGTTTTACAGTTGCCAGCCCCCCACGCTCAGTCAATAACTGGACTGACAGAATAAAGGAAGACAGACAGATACTACAGTTAATAATAAATACATTTATTTGTGATCTTTCAACAGATGCTTTTTGCATATCAGGCATCAATAAAAACTACAATGTCTTTTAACTTTGCTGTTTATTGAACGTTAACTCTGTAATGGCCGTAATGATCCCACACTCGCTGAGACGGCTCGCTGACTCACGCACCGCATTGGGCAGCATCTCTCACTGCAGAAAACCCATAGAACACGCTGCAGCAAGGCATGGCGTAGGGGTACTGCTTAAGGAGCTCCAATCTCACAAATGCAAATCCAAAGAAGCAAACTGGACATTTGATTCGTTCTGCGTGAGCAAAACATGCACCTCTGTACGTGTGAAGAAAAGTGTGTGATTAAAGAATTAATAACGAACAGTGGCGATTTGGCCTTTTAAACCCCGACTTTACATGGGAAAACTTGTGATAGTGTTCAACGAATAACGGAACTCAGTTTAAAAGCTTACAAGAATAAAAGCACTTTACCAGCTACAGAACTAAAAAGCCCCTTTGAGCCACTGTTTAGCAGTTTGCGCACGGTCTCTCTGTCGAATGTAGACACTATGGAATTGTTAAAACAAAGGGAAAATCCTCATAACGTAGGTTATGAAATTAATTTTGCCTTTCAATAATAAAAGCTAATTAGCCTGTTGTCTAAGAGGATGGAAATCGAAGTGGCAGAACGTGCCAGCGATAGCCGCATTCTGCTAGAGGAGGGGGCTCTTTGTGTGACCCTCCTGGGTTCTGGTATGATTAAACTCCCGCAGGACCACAGCAGAGTAATGGCCTCCGTTCTGGGAAACAAACAATGGGAAATGACACACAAAGGAAGGAGAAACTCTAACAGCTCGTAATAATAATATTTAAAAGGAGGAGAGTAGGAGAGTGAGTGCTCCCTCTGCTTGGCATCTGTGCAGCTACCGCCAGAGTGGCAGTATTCATGCACATCAGCACAATATTAGACAATCGTCAGGTGTTACTGAGTGACCAGTGCTGCACTCCTACTTGTTAAAAGCAGAAATTCTAAGAAAAGGCATCAGTACGCGCAGGCATTGTGCTGCGGCAGGGGCAAAAACTCTACGTCCACATGCCGACTGTACCACAAAGGCAGGACATGCATGTTTCATTTTGCACCTAAATGGTCATTTGTTCCTCATTCATGCAATAAAGCACTATCATTTGAATTTATATCATTTAGAAATAAATCGATTTGTACCATTATTTTATGTGATAAGCAATTATTTTAGCCACATTATGGTAACTTACACTTAAAACAGAGGATTTATATTTCTAGTTACATTTAATTGTTTTGTTTAGCGTCATTGTGGTAATATAGTACAAGTGGCAGTGTTTTAGGGTTGCTAGTAACCAATAAAGTTGGAAGTTTCTAAATATCCCTTGAGTTACTAAAAACAGCGCTACTGATAAAGTAAGTGCAGTTTTTCCAGAAAAGAAAATCATTTCAATATATTATGGGGATCTCTGCAATCCTTTACAGAATAAGTGGTTAGAGGACGGATGGATGGATGGATGGATGAATGGATGATTAAAAAGAACGTAGCCACGTTTTCCTCTCATGTGTTGCGTTCTTGTGGTTAAAGTGTGTGGCGTAGCTAAACAGGGCCAGGTGCACAATGACCCCTTCATTAAGGCTCTGATGTGGAGCTTTCAGCAGAACCGAAGAGCCCACAAAATAATAATAAATAATAATAATAATCAGGGGTTAAACCGGAATCAGAGAGGAGGGCGAGCCCTGTTGGGTACTGGGGGGTGGCTGAAGATTAGTTTATTAGTTATCATATGTATTTATAATCATAATCTTACAGATGCAGTACATATGTTCATTTGTTAGTGTCTTGTGTTGCCACTTTAAGGCAAAACAAAATAAACTAACAAATGTGATCAAAAAGTTATTTTTATTCATGATATAGGCACTTGATTTTTTTTTAAAATAACATGTTGGCCTAAAAGAAACTTAAAAATGCGTCAATATCACTACAATTAATATTCATGCTTATTCATTCATACTATCCCTGTGAAAATGAACTAAAATATCAAGTTATTCATGGATTGCTTCTTACATGCCTCTTACCTCTATGTCAAAATGCAGAAACACAGGATAGAAATCAAGGCGTCACTTAGGAATATCTCATCTACTCAAGAAATCAGAGCGACTAATGACAATTAACATTAAAGCTGATTAGTGACCAGTCAGTCAACTTGAATCCTTCACTAAATTTTGGGACATTACAAAGAAAGGTTAATGTTAAAGTACTACACTAGGTGCAATTTGGACATAAGGGGGCCGGAGGTGGGCTCTGTCTGTATTTAAACCCAGATGATGATGATGATGATGATGATGATAATAATAGCTAAATGTACAAAAACTGCAAGATAACTCAGTTATTTAACTAGCAAAATGTCTCACCTAACATACTAACAACAGATTCACAAAGCAGTCACCATTTCTGCAGAGCAATGCTATGAGTGTAATCAGACATGGCTAATTACTTTCATTGATAAATACCAGTCATCTTACAAAATGTTGCAAACATACTTCTGTAAATATAATTTGACACTTTGACAAATGCAATGGCGGAACTACTTAGAGAAGCTATATATGTTTGGATTTGTTTCACAGGTTACATGCAGGTACCGTCGTCCGCTAAGCATACAGAACACAGGCTGGACACTGTTTTAAACAACTCTCATTGTTACGCCTCCGCTTTCCTCCTCCACCTATTCACCGATCTGCTAGGGGAGTCATTAATCTCTGTTATTGGCAGTAAAATTTAATCTAATGGCTTTGTTCCCACTCCAGCATGCGAGCAGTGCTAAAACATTCATGGGGCGGGGCTTTTACCTCCTCAATGCCCATGGCTGCCATTGTCCATGAATCTACTTTACGAGACTCAGACTCTGCATTATGACATCAAGTGTGGCATATGGATTTGTAAGATTCCAACATCCAAAATGATCTTTTTATTTAGACGTATTGTATTTCATACAGAGACGGTCCTTTCAACAAGTGCACAGCACTTCCACTACACATAAATCTCTATTACATGACAGGAAAAGCGGTTTGAAGATGAATGGATGGACGGATGATACTGATAAATAACACATTCGCTAATTATGTCCCCTATAGCAAATAAATAAAAAATAACAACTTGAATCAGTGCATTGTCATTCCAGTTTCATTCCATTCTGCCAAATATGACCTGTTATACACTCTGGAACCCCAGGCATTCCAATGATGCACCTACAAAAGGGACACACAACAGACATAACAGATAGACAGAGGACATAATAGATTTTCATCATAGATATGCTCGCAGACACACCAGTAGATGCCCAGACATGCTCACAGACACACTAATAGATGCCCAGATATGCTCACAGACACTCCCACAGACACGTTCACAGACACCCAGAGACACTCCCATAGACACACTTATAAACGTCCAGATATGCTCACAGACACACTCACAGACGTCCAAATCCGCTCAGACACTTCCACAGATACGCTCACAGTCACACCCAGAGACACTCCCAGACACAACCAGACTCCTACAGACAGACTCTGACACGTCCACAGATACTCCCACACACTCCCACAGACACGCCTGCAGACACACACAGACATGTTCACAGACACACTCACAGACATGCCCACAGACACTCCCAGACACAACCAGACCCTACAGAGAGATTCTGACATGTCCACAGATACTCTCACACACTCCCACAGACACGCACAGACACGTTCACAGACACACTCACAGACATGCCCACAGACACACTCAGATACCTCCAGACACTCCCACAGATATGTTCACAGACACACCCACAGACACACTCACAGTCATGCCCACAGACACCCAGACACACTTGCTTCCCCATTGCACTTCATTACTGCAATTTAGATGTATTTCTGTTTATGAGTGACTTTCTGCTTTTGGTAGTGCGATGTCACATTGCCCCATATGGGTTAAATGCAGCGAACACATTTCGTGGTTGTGCACTGTGGTGTGTCAACAATGACAACTAATCACTAAATTCTAAAAGCATACCATGCCGATTCAGACGCAGGATTTGCAAGGATGGAGACAGATGGAGGAATCCAAGAGGGAGGCTGTGAGTGGCCAGGCAGCTTGGGCGAGACAAGGCTGCCTCTGTTCCTGTCCGGGCAGAAGAAGGGGCCAGATCGGCGGAGGACCAGCTGGGGGTAGCAGACCAGCAGGCCCGTCTTAAGGACAGCATGTGCCACTGACCACAAATCATTCTGTGTCCCCAACACAGGACATTCACTTTGCCTGAGAGGCCAGAGCAGCTCAACAGCAAAGCAGAGAACTGCCACCAACGACCTTCCCCTGGCTTCCATAACAACCAGCAACTACAGGATCAAACCAGTGACCAGCTAAACTCTAAAAATTTCATTGACTGTGCCTGAAGTAGTAAAATTTGGGTTCATTTTTAGTTTGTGTAAAGCAGCCAAGGAGACCCAAAGATCAAATGGCGGATGGATTATGTCATGAATATGTCATGTCAACCTCTGTTGGACCTCAGGGTTATAGCCACTACGAGACATTACAAACATTTTTTTCAGAAATCATTTACATAATATATAACACTTCTTATATGTAGTATCTGCTAAAGAGGATAAGGGAGGACATGGCTTTGTAAGTACATATCAGAGCTGAAAAGCAAATGCAATATTTTGTCCTTTATAGCTAAATATCCTTTTGTTAACTTAGATTTGTAGTCTATGCTGCTTAGGGTCCATTTTCACTCTCCCCCATCTGCTGAAATGTTTAGCTGTTTTTTTTTATATTCTTTTTCTCAGCTTGAGATGAAAAACATTTCCTTAAATGCACCACGTACTGCAAAGGCCAAAACCACTAATTACAGAGGATTTAATTCCACCCTTAATTTGGACTATAGGCAATAATTTTGGCAGACAGTTGAGGGCCCTATTCATGTGTTTCAAAGCAAGCATTGTGAAATTATACATTTAACCACAATTATCTCAATCAAACTCTTCCAAGATCAATACAGTCTAAGCATTTTCCAGGCATTTGTTTTCAATTTGATGAGTACACCAGTCATACAGCACTCTGATTATACAAGGCTTTCCAGGGGAAATTGAGAAGCTCTGCATTACATGTTTGTGGATGTGTCAGAGAGAAATAAAGTCAAAGTCAAATTTATTTATAAAGCACATTAAAAACAGCCAGTGTTGGCCAAAGTGCTATTCAATCATAAAATCTATAAAATCAATCATAAATAAACATTAATATCTATCAAATCTCAGTCTAACCTCTGATGAATATCCAGTGTGAAGAAGTGAGTTTCCAATAACAAGTACTGGTGAGATGTGTTCACATTTACTGGCACCAGTTAATGAAAGGGCTGCAGCATTTTGCAAAATCTGTAGATGCTGTAATGAGGCCTGATCAATCCCTACATACACGCTGTTGCATTAATATAACTAAGATGTTATAAAAGCACAAAGATCACACCTAGATTTTTGGCGGATGGCCTCTTATATGAAGCAAGAGAGCCAAGAGAATTATCAATAGGAGTTGGGATTTCTGAGTGCCCAAATACCAATATTTCAGTTTTCTTTTCATTGAGCTGAAGAATTTTTTTTGCCATCCAGGATTTAATATCATTTAAGCACTCATAGACCAGATGTGCTGAGTCGTTCTGTACTGATGTAAATGGCAAATAAAGTTGAGTATCATCAGCGAAGCAATGAAAACTTAGGGGCAACATGTAAAGTGTAAAAAGAATAGGACCAAGAATGGAGCCTTGTGGAATGCCAGAGGTAAGAGGGGCTGAGGAAAATGAAAATTCACCAAGGCATGGAGAAAAACTTTGGTTTGTTAGATAAGATCGAAACCATTCAAGGGCATTACCTTGAATACCTCCATGCTTTAAACGTGATAAAAGAACTGTCTGATCCACAGTGTCAAAAGCTGCAGTAAGGTCCAGCAAAATTAAATCAGCAGTAACACCAGAGGGGTATCACAAGACGATCACTGTATACCTTTAAAAATGCAGTTTTCGTACTAAGGAAGCATAAGAAACAGATGGCGGGTTAAAACACCAGGCGCCATATTAGGCCAGATAGGAAGCAATGATGCAGACAAGGCCGTCTACAGCCAGACATATTTAATGGGCAGCAACTCAGAAGATGTACAAGCCCAACACAGCTTGGGTAATGTCTATATGAGCCGACATGGAACCCATGCATTTACTTCGGGATAACTCCAGGAACTGGGATAAAAAGCACTGCAGTTTGTACCTTCTAGAAACTGTGCTGTCCTCCTACCATGTGGCTCAGCTTGGCTCGTCCTGCAAGCCTGTGTCCACCACTCCGACAAGCCGCTCTACAAACAGGCTTTCCGGAAGCTGTGTGGTAAGTGACCGCTGTGTCCCTGGCTCTCATGGAGAAGGAAAGGCGGCCGGATTTAAGAAGCAATCTCCTTAAACCCATGACAGGATACCTGCCCCGGCAGGAACCTGACTGAATCCACACCACGTGGAAGCGGACCTGGTACACATGCTTAGATGGGCAAAGCTGCAGCCTTGGCACGGCCCGCTGCACACCCACACTATCTGTGTTAGAACCTCTGCCTGTCACTGGAAGCACGTCCAAACAAAACCACCAGCACATTACCGCATCTCTGTTTTCATAGAGGGAGTATTTGTATCGTCTGCATAATCACCAGGCTGTCCTGCTTTGGTGGCTGAAGCTTCTCTGTTCCTCAGTTAAGCTGAAAGCATGCCCTTACAGTCCTTTGTCATATATGCTCTGTCCTTGACATGCAGTCACACAAAGGCACAGGACACAAATTTTCTGAAGTGGACCCTCAGAAGCCAGCCCGGACGATGCTCTAAGGCTTTGCATGGAGTCTGAGTGCATCTCCTTGCTGTTACTAGAGAGGTAAAAAAAAACAATCCCCTCAGCACAGTGGGTCTCATGCTTCCTCTGTGCTTGGCAAAGAGCGGAAGCAGCTTTTCAAGGAGCCGGGGCCAGATCCTCCCGCGCCGCCATCGCTGACATCGGCTCTTGCAGAGACAAAAGCTGGTAATCGTCTGCTGCTGGGCGTCGGGCAGCAAGGCGGGGCAGGGGGTGGAGGTAGGGGGCTCCTGAAAGAGCTGTTAAATGGCTCCCCTTACCTAGGGGCTCTACAGGGGCCTACATGAAGGCTAGGCAAAGCGGTGCCCCCACATGGCTGACAGCAGCACTCGCTGAGCGGGGTGTTTCTGACGCCATGACTGTTTTATCCAAAAAGAGTGTCGGCGAGCAGATGGTGTGCGGAAGCCTCATAACTCTTTGGAAACAAACAGAATCCCTTTAAAACTTTATGTAGCCGTTACATACGCTGTATCTGTTTGTGTGTGACTTTAAAGCAGCTCTTTTTCATGCCATAAATTAAAAACATAATAAACTGTAGACCAAGTGAAATATAGGTGTGATGTAATCTCTTTCCAGGGATTTATATCATTAACTTGCATCATGCTGCATGACAAATTATCCATTCATCCTTAACTTATGACCACTTTCCCAGTACAGGGTTACGTTAAGCTCAGAGCCGATCCCATGGTGAGCTAGGAGTCGATCCCGCAGTGAACTCTGAGCCTATCTCATGGTGATCTCGCAGTCGATCCTGCGGTGGGCTCTGAGCTGATTTCATGGTAAGCTTGGAGCTTATCTGGAGCCTATCCTAGGGTAAGCTAGGAGCCGATCCCGCAGTGAAATCGGAACCTATCTCATAGTGATCCTGAGGTCGATCCCGCGGTGGGCTCGGAGCTGATTTCATGGTAAGCTTGGAGCTTATCTGGAGCCTATCCTAGGGTAAGCTAGGAGCCGATCCCGCAGTGAACTCGGAGCCTATCTCATGCTGAGCTTGTAGCCTACCCTGCAGTGAGTTTGGAGCCTATCCCGTGGGGAGCTCGGAGCCTATTCTCATGGTGAGCTCGGAGCCTATTCTCATGGTGAGCTCATAGCCGATCCCACGGTGAGCTCGGAGCCTATCCCGCGGTGACCTCGGAGCCGATCCCAGGAAGCCCAGGGATACACCTTCAATGCCATTTGATTATGCCTGACAAAGCATTTTACATTAAGTTCTATTAGACTTTATTACAGCTGCTGCTTATATCATCAGTCATTTTAACAGAAATTCCACAGAGCAGCACGGCTGCTAATATCCTGAACAAACAACAATCCCCTCCTTTCATTCCATGGGCCGGGTTTAAGCTCCTTCAATCCCTCACTGAATTAATGGCTCCCAAAATGTCGAAGAAAACACAATTTATACTGCAGTAGGCTGAGTTTAAAAGGCTTCATGAATTTCACATGATGTGTTCCAGCACAAATACTCAATGACATATGACCAGAACTTCTAGAATCCTCTGCTTCTGGTCCTCCATCTTGCAGTTGGGAGATTTTGTCCTGTCAGAGGAAGGTAGATGGCTGGTCGGTCAGAATCATGGAAGGTATTTAACTGGAGTCTCGCAGCAAATGCAGTGAATGGCGTGAATGCAGTGACAGCGTTTCCCTGTGGGAAGGTGCCTTTGCCACATATAGGGATCAACAGCTAGGTGAATTCAGAGGGAGATTTTGATCAAAATGCAATGTTTATCATAGAGATAGTATTTAACATCATAGCCTACATAGTTTTTTTTTCTCAGTGAAAATATTTTGCCACTGACAAGTCTTGCCATGGACGTTTGTCCGTGTACAAAGAATCTCTGCCTGCGTGTCAGTGGGCATATAGTATAAATCAGAAAGTGTCAGCTAACTGACACAATGATTGCCTTATGTGATAACTGACCAAGACTCTAGGTGTCATGGTATTTACGGCAGGAACACTCAGCAGATCTGCAGCTATAAGATGTAGCTGGTGACATTTTATTGGGGGTGCATTTTTAGCATGGGAGGGTACAAATCCTACTCAGATACAGTGGTGTATGTATTACAATCACACATTTTCACCCAGGGTTAAGCTCACAGGTCCCACACAGAGCTTGGGCATTCCACAGAAAAACAGCACAGATTGACGGCAAAATCAAATCTGCAATATTGGAGTTGGGGGGAGGATGCGGACTTGCAAGAAAGCCAAATTCTGCAATCTGTTGCGACAGAACAGACTGAAACAATTATGGGGAGAAATTCCTCCTTTTTTGTTCTCTGCTCTCGTCTGCCACATCCCTGCCATGCTAATAACGAGTGAGAGAAAGGACCACTGTTCTGTTTAGTGTCTTGGTGAGGCACCCTCCGGCTCCGCCGCTCGCTACATGCAGAGCCGTTCCAGAAACCAGCTAGTCTCCAATAACACGGGGCCCCTCGTGTGCCCCGGCTAGGTCTCATAATCCAAGGTCTGTTTACCGCCAACCGATGACGGTGCGGCAGGAGAAGCTGGAGATCGCTCAGTTGAGCGGCACTTCATTACGGCTCAGTGAGGACTGCGATAATGAAAGAACAGAGGGAGTCGCGTTTAAGCCCATAGTCCACCTCTCCTCGCTTATCATGGGATCTGGCTGCCACTGTGCCTTCCACCACGGAACAAATAGCTACAATATGCCCCAGTAATCAGGTTCCATTACCTTAACAAAGTGGTGCATCATCGACAGGGTTGGACTGGGATAAAAATTATGTCCCTGGACTTTGGGGTCCCCCATGTGTGACGTTACCGGTCCCGGAGGGGCGGGACCCGACAGGTGTAGCGAATCTTACTTCATCACCGTAGATATAAAAGGAAGTAGGACCCAA
>JAODLC010000007.1:894243-908169 GCA_026781145.1 Hippopotamyrus pictus
CATTGAAGCAACTGCCATGTGATTGGTTGATTAGATAATTGCATTAATGAGAAATTGAACAGGTGTTCCTAATAATTCTTTAGGTGAGTGTATACAGCTTGCCATAACTTATAATAATAATTTTGTGTTATAATATTATAAAATATTATGTTACATTAGTAACATAATGAGAGCTGAACAGGCTGCATCTGAGGTAGGGATATCGCAGTTACAATATCGTGAAAGTTTGTATCGTGGTTTCAGTCTCGGTTTAAGCACGTAACACCCATAATACCCTAATGATGCGGCTAAGGGGGTGCATGCGGGTGTTCTGACGAGTTGAGCTTTTAAGGGTTTTTTGGTGGTTAGGGGTTTTTTAAGGGTTAGGGTTTTAGGGGTGTTTTGGGGGATAGAGTTAGAGTTTTACGGGTTTTTGGGGGCTATTGATTAGCACTATGGTAGCCTAACTCGACAGAGTAGCTCAACTCGTTTCAGATCAGCGACCAATCGGTCATTTAGAGGCATGCATTTTTCGGCAGGGATGCCTTTTTCGGCATAACACCGGTGCGTATGTGTGCAGGTGGAAGGAGGCACGCCAACGCTGTGTTAATTATCACAATGAAGGAATTTCCCGCTTTGTGTTACAGTAGCGCGTGCGCAAACTCAAAGAAACTGTTTTTCAGATATACAGTGGTACCACGGTTCTCGAACTTAATCCGTTCCGGACTCCGGATTGAATCCTGAAAAGTTCGAGTTCTGATCGAATTTTTCCCATAAGAAATAATGGAAAACCAACTAATTGGTTCCCGGCCCCACAAAATTACAACCAAAATATGTTTTTTTTAATTATTATTATTTTAAGCATTTAAATACAAAATGAACAGGATAAAACAAGAGCATTTTTTTCTTAATGGCTTCCAAAACAATAAAGATCTTATCCCAACATTACCCCTGTCCTGCCCCGATGGTCCACTCCTTCCGTGTGCCACGCCTCCTCGTTAACCTCCTGTGGGATCCCCATGTGATCAGCCGTTTCTGGTTGTTGTCATTAGTCCTCTGTATTAAGTTCGCGTTTCAGTTTGTTTCCCCAGTTCGGTCATTAGGGTTGTTCGACTTGCTTATAGCGCTGGCTTAAAGCAACGCATTGTGATCCTGACCAAATGCATTACGGTTAGATGCACTGCGACCTCTCACCCGGCTGCACAAACTGGAACCACCTCCATGACGACAAACCTTTGCCCTTATTGGCTGAAGAGTTTAGTTACACGCATGACGTTTGTATCCCAGGCAGTTCCGATGCATAATCTGCTATTTCTCCCGAATATCACGTAAAGCAGTGAGAACTGGTTTTCAGTTAATTTACCTGGTAAAATAAAGTTTAAATAAATGACTTAAATGCTCTAATAGTACACGTAAGTTAGTGGTTTATTTATTGCTAGTCACTGTAATGTTGTGATGCTTTATTTGGCTAATCATCCAGTCTGTGAAGGCATTCAAGTGAGAATTGCATTGTAGTATGACTCATTTCCTGGCGCGTACAATTTATATTAGGTCAGCGTTCACAGTTCGACTAATGATATTCAGATCGAGTTCTAGGTCAAACTGGTTTGTTCGACTTTCAAGAAATTCGAGTTATAGTGAGTTCGAGAACCGAGGTACCACTGTATGCTGAAAAAATGGAACCATGCATATAATAAGCAACGTCAAGTTTACTAATCGGTTCTTCCATTTACACAGGCCTTGTCCACATGTACAGATATTTTTATGGTCTTTCGTTCACACGCAAATAGCGTTTTAGGTGATTGAAAACGGAGCTTTTCCAAAATTCCGTCCAGGGTGAAGATTTTCAGAAACTCCGCTTTTAGTGTCTATGTGTAGACAGGGAAATCGGAGTTTTTGGCTTGTGATGTCAGTGTGCGCGCTGTTATCACTTCGCTTGACGTCAGAGCGTTCGCCATTCACTGTGCATATTAAGCGATTTTGCTATTGACAGCGCCTTTTTAGCGTTTTCATGTGGACTGGGATTTTTAAAGAAATTGTTTCTGTGGACGGGATTTTTTTTAATAAGGGAGGAGGGAAAACACCGTTTTTTTTTTTTTAAAATACCCGTGTACTTGCAAGGACAAGGCCACAGACTCAGTGGCTAGAAAAACGCCTTCGTTTAGCCCACAGAAATTAATTTTTTCCTTAGGAACAAAAGTAGCTGGCGTGTTTTATCGCTAATGTAGTCAATGAAGCCTTAAATGACAAACCACTGCCTGAGCATGCCTGTTGAAATGAACTAGAATGCCACTAGCAGGTTAGCAAGTTAATTCACAAGTTCCTGAGCACAGCGCTGCAGTTTAATAAACGCTCTATTTTTCTGTTCCATAATGACATTCAGTGAGCAATATAGTGATAGTATATTTTACTACATATTGTACCTTGGGAATTTGCACCGAACACCGAAGCAGCTTCTTTCCTTAGGTTACTGGTCATGAAAAGAGGAAGACTCGTGACGAGCAAACTGGGCTCAACAGGGTGTGTCACGTGAGTCACTTGCATCTAGCCAAAGACAGTGATAGGCTGTATTTAAAAGTCCGTAAGCTTGGTGACGAAGGTTCTTAAAATGCCAGAAAATAAATAAATACCTATATCTTAAGTATTCTAAATATTTTAAATACATAAAATACAATTTCTCAAAGTATTTTTGTTACAAATTATATCAGATTTTTTTAAGTCCAGCAAAATACAAACTACAAAATACTCAAAAGTAATCAAATATGCATTTTAAATACATTTAACTGAAATACTGCCACATTAGGAGGAGACCTCTAGGCGCCCCCATCTGCCTCTCGTTTGTGACACCAAGCTCTGAGCCTCTAGCATCAGCACAGCTGTTTCTCTGTTTGCTTATGTCTCTGGCTGCCTTCACTGTGCCCCCAGGGTAACTCAATGGAATGATGAGGAGGAATGAAGATGTTCTTGAAGTGTTTACTTTGGTGTACTTGACCTTGTTTTACCTGAATGCCTCCTTGAACAGATTCCATGCGTGATTTTAAGCTATACCCTTCCGACAAACGGTTTCCTTCCTCCACATCTTGGTAAAATAAATCATGGAACATCTCTTACTTAAGCCCTTGAACTGCAACTTGAGATGTATCTCCTTAATGCTTTCATATTAATAACAAAGTTTACATGCTGAAGCTTAGTAGTTCACAGATATAACCACATATCATAATTTAACAGCCCATAGCAGGTTTGCACCATCTGGCATGTGAGCAACATGCATGTGTCATGTATATATGTATGTAGGACCTGGGGTGGGGGAAACGTGTGGCAATCAACGTTAGTTCTCTAGATGAATGTGAGCTCAGGATGCCACGTGGAATATTGTCATCATTGTCAGATGAGTGTTTCTTCTGATTCACTTAACAAGAACATGCGGGTTCAACAGCACACTTAGAAATTAGAAGTGACATATTAAATGCATAGATGTCCCTTAGGACCCAGAGGGTAAATTAAAAAAAAACATAACATGATAAAACTCACTGCAAGTGGCAATAAATAATTCTGTAGCCTATTTAGTTTATGTATTATAAAAGGCAGGAAATGAAAGCTTATTTTAGATTAGATCATTAAGTAGACCGAATGGATAATGAATCATTTTCTTTTCAGCTTTGATGAAAGCAAGATTTTCTTAAGGGAGCCTGGAGCGAGGTAGGACAAAATGACTTTCTCCAGAGCCTCGGGGGTGTGGGATCTCGTACCTGATTCAGCACACGCCCCCCACTGACTGTGACACTTTGAAGCCAAAAAGCATCCAGATGCAAGCGCAGCAAGTACGATCGACAAATAACTGCTATGGAAATTATTGGGATTAACAATTAAATTGACCACTTTAAACCTTGATTCTTTTAAACACAGTAACACACTTTGACAGAATCAGGGGCACCATACTGAAGTAGCCAGATTTTGCTTTATAAAGGAAAGTAAAGTTGGAAAAGAGATTCCAGTTAAGCAGAAATAACAAGTTGTGAGCATCTAAAAAACCACGACATCGTTGTGTGTTTGTTGTGTCATCCTCTTTGAACATGGCATCACCCAAAAGTCTCCCTTTCTCTTTTTCAGGAGAGCAAGACAACTCTGGAGCTCTGGAGCGTGGTTTGAGGTGTTGATGATTGTAGGAAGGGTGTGTAAAAAAAGCCCACATTGTGAAGCATGTCAGCACAGGGGTGAGCACAGTGTGCACATTTCACTGTGCTGGACCTAACGGTGCTTATTTCAAAACTACAGGCTGCAGTGGTGATGTACTGTGACAGCCACCCTTAGTCTGAGGACTCTGCACCAGCGGAAGCCCACAGAGCTCCATCTGAGATCCCAAAGGAAAACAGGCCCTTGATGTTGCCAAGCTAATCTCCACATTAAACACTCTGTTCTCGTTGACCCCGTGTCTCCTGGTGAGCAAACAGCTGGTCCAGGCAGCCTGAAATCTGCAGAACCGCGTGGTCTGCCCACACGGGCAAGGTCACCTCCCTTTATTAGAAATACGCAGACTAAAACCTCAGTTGGTAAGTCAGTTAGTGTAGAAATATAAAAACATAGTGATCTCCACAAGAACCAGGTAGCACAGTTAACACAAGTTTTAGGCCAAGTCTAGCTTCAGTAAAATATCTACAGTAGCTATACAAATGAGTAAAAGTCATGAGGCAATGAGAATAACATAGCATGCTGTTGAAAATGAGTCTTCTAAAGGACACAAACCCCATCATCATGTGGCTTGGAACAGCTTGGACACCAAAGGAGTCCTGCTTTAAGAGTAACCACATCTCAAATGAGGGAGTCAGTGGAGTCTGGCTTTTAGTACAAGTGGGATCCAAGTGATGGATTCCTGATGGCAAAGTTTAACGCGATGGCGGTGTCCAGACGCTAACGTGTTCTTGGGGGCGGTCCTTGTGATGAGAGAGCGTCCACCAATCCATCCGCTAGCAATTCAAACTGGTATCACAGCTTATTGCATTTTATTCCAGTAAAAAAACTTTCATGCGATGCACAGCTCCACATTTGTAACATGGCTACAATTTTCAATTCAGAGCTATTGTCAACACAAACCTTGTGCTTAAAAATATTATAGAGATTAGATTTTTCAATCTGTGAAAGCAAATCATAGATCCAAGAGTGATGACATAGACCATAGTGATGGATTTTGCCGGCAAATGTTATTTTTCATGGGTCGTCAATTTTGATTGACGTTTTTATGAAGCTTTTTGAAATTTTATGATTTGATATGTTGCTCCCCATGTATTTCCAAATACATGTCTGCTGAAAAACAAACTGAAACATAATATAATTTCTGTTTTTTGCACGAGCCATGGCTGATTTGTTTGAAAGATAAACCTGAAATTAAGTGTTCAATTAAATTTATTTTTATTCTTATATAATGCCTTTCACAACAGTGTCACCCTATGGTGCTTTACGTGGCTCTAATACATCATTCGTATACAATTATTCAATGCACTCATATATACCACATGATGTTTGAGTCCCAGCTGCTGGGAAGGAAGCCTTACAAGCGGTTGCACATAGAGGATACTGTTCTGTACTGTACTGTTCTGTTCTGTACTGTTCTGTACTGTACACTATTATACTATGCTGTTCTGTACTGTATTCTTCTGTTCTGTTCTGTACCGTATCCTATTATACTATGCTGTTCTGTACTGTACTATACCGTACTGTTTTATACTGTATTATAGTGTTCTGTACTGTATTATACTGTACTACCCTGTACTGTACTATACTGTATTCTTCTGTATTGTACTTTACTGTACTGTTCTATACTGGTTCTGTACTGTGCTGTATTATATTGTACTGTACCATACTGTTCTGTACTGTACTGCACTGTACTGCTCTGTACTGTACTGTACTGTTCTGCACTGTACTGAACTGCACTGTTCTGTACTGCCCTGTACTGCTCTGTACTGTATTGAACTGCACTGTCCTGTACTACTCTGTACTGTACTGTACTGTATTGCTCTATATTATACTGTGGGGCCTGTCACCCACATCAAGCAGTGAGAGAACACAATGATTTAAGAACATGTCATGGGCCATCTAAAGCAGTGGTTCAGAAAAGTATTACACTCATGAAGAAATTGTCAGGGGTGTCAGAAACGTAGGCTAGACAGCTGAGCTGAAAGCCAAATTATAAATCTCTTATAAATCTTTCTGTTATCTTGCTTTGTGTGCAGCCTGAGTCTACCTCACCAACAAAGGCGATAATCCCCGTTTACTTGCTGTCAGATACCGACACAGAGTTACTAGTCTGATATCGTCAATTACTGATAATATCGTTATTCGCTTCATATGGGTTCGCTCATAATATTTTGGCTGACTTACAGCTGCATAAGGCGCATTACTCTGCCAGGCCTTAACTGTGGTCCTCCATGCTTGAAGCTTCATTGCACATATCATATTAATGGAAATCTTGTTTTTGAGCAGAGTGCTGTGGCATAAATATTAAATAATTTAAAATCTGTTCAGAAAAGTAAATAAATCATGGTAAATGTACTTGCACAATACATGATTAATAATATAACAGAGTAATGCACCTGCGCCTCCTACAAAAAGCAATGCAATTACGTCTCGTGCGTGAGCAGAACATAAATATATGATGCAATATAAAATAAAAATATACAAAGTAATAATGTTAAAACTGAATAAGATTGATGCCCTTATTATTTGAAAGATATATAGAAATTCATACATATATGTATGTTTACCATACTGTATATGCAACTATCTTTGCTTTTGAGTGTATCACAGATTTCTAGAAATAAAATATTAAAAATGATTTTCGTAGAGTGTTATTAGAGCGTGAGAACGGCGCCATGCTGATGCTGCTCACAGAGATGCTGGTTTCAGGCCCACTGAGCTTCTGCGATTCACACGGAGGTCCTGCGCTGACTGGGGGCCTCACGTTTGCCTGCATCTGGGGAGGAAGCAACACACTGTGTCTCACAATAGTGCATGTAGCAGGAGGTAAAACCAAATGATGCAGCTGATTACCCACAACGAAAGGAAACGTGTAATGAGGTACTGTAGAAGGAGGTTAGCCAAGACAAATAGTGTTTATTCACAAACTCTGAGTTACTCGCTCCCTCTCCCATATAAGAGATTGCAGTAATGGTATGCAGGTAGCACTGCTGGGATGAAGACTGGGTTAGGGTAACTCTCCATCACATCACTTACTTTGGGTTAAACAAGGCCTTAGACCCACCTCATGTTTGAAAGTTACTTGCATTGTTTTATACTGTAGCCTTTTTGGAATATTTTTAAATTTTCGGGTTTAAGTTTTGGGTTTTAACATTAAACGCGCTGATAATAAAAGTTATGTAAACCAACAAGATGGGACTGATGCTCTTCAGGATGTGTCGCACCAGGATAATCATCGCACGTATGAGGAGTGAAGGAGTAAAGACTGTTCATTGGTTAATATTGTTTAATTTTGTGTGATAATGCAGTAAACAATAATATCATCCATCCATATTCAAGACAGGGAACGACTCAGGATGGGGC
Organism: Hippopotamyrus pictus; assembly: GCA_026781145.1. Lineage (NCBI taxonomy): Eukaryota > Metazoa > Chordata > Actinopteri > Osteoglossiformes > Mormyridae > Hippopotamyrus > Hippopotamyrus pictus. Next base: position 901,777 of record JAODLC010000007.1, read on the forward strand.
ACCAAACCATGGCAAGGACACCAACAGGCCACTGCGATTAACCTCAGCGTGTTTTTGGCGTGTGACTAGAGTACCCAGAGGAAACCCCATGACGACACGGGGAGAACATGCAAACTCCAAATACATGGAGTGAGGGGAGACGCATGAGGCCATGATGCTGACTACGATGCTGACCGCGATGCTGACCACGATGCTGACCGTGATGCTGATCGTGATGCTGATCGTGATGCTGACCGCGATGCTGATCGTGATGCTGATCGTGATGCTGATCGCGATGCTGATCGTGATGCTGACCACGATGCTAACTACGATGCTGACCACAACACTGCTGTGTCACCAACAGAAGCCACAACACATTTTCAACTCTTTGATTGTGTTGACTCAAATTGCATTCATTTTTAGACTCTTAACTGGTAATAGAATTAATTTTTTTATGCAATATGTAGAGCATAAAACCTATTTTATGCTATTGTGACATGGTTGTATATGAATTAATTGCCAATCGATTAATTACGTTAAAAAATGAATAGTGTGACAGCTCTTACAATGTATGCACTCAGAGTGTTTTTTTGGTCACATCGTGGTAACCAAATGTGCTGTGCTGCACAGGTTTACCCCGTCTGAAGGTCAGGGGCCTCTGCTGCACAGGTTTACCCCGTCTGAAGGTCAGGGGCCTCTGCTGCACAGGTTTACCCCGTCTGAAGACCAGGGGCCTCCACTGAAAAGGAGACTGTACTAACCTTGGTGAATAAAATTTAATACCCACCCTGACAGCTTTTATCATTGTAGGGGGTAGGGCTGGGCAACACGGTAAAAGTATCATATCACTATGTTTTTCAGGCAGGATCATGATCTATGATCTTTTTACGATTCTTTTTCTTGTGTATTTTTAAGACTTTTGCAAAATAGTGTGTGGTTGCGGCAGCTCAGCCCCTCGCTGTCTGGCTGTCACAGACTCGATCAGCTGTTTTCTTTTGAAGTTGGTGTAATATGTTTGTCGTCTGATGTGTGAACCTTACCTTTGCCAAATTTGCTTTTTGGAAACAAGTTCCATATTATCGACGTCAAATTCTTTTCTGGGACCAGCTCCTCCGTGTCATCCATGCTGCTATGTTGCCCAGTAGTGAATGTGCTTCATGTTGTGATGCCAAGGTAATCCTGAGAGCACCCCTTTGACGACAGAAGTCACTGTAGGTCAAGTGTCCTTGATGGTCACCCTGGATACCACAGTGTCTATTTCAGCTGTTCAACCAAACACATTGGAAAGGTGCTGAATAACTTAACAGGTACTGAAAGTTGTCACCTCTCAAGTTAGTAAGTTCTATAGGCTGCAGGCTAACTTGTCTGACACATTGAGCCATTGGCATGTTAGGGTAAGAGTTTGCCCGTGTTTTTATGATCAGGTAATGAAAATGCTAGAAGTAGGCATTATTATTTCTGCATTGACTAGAGGAAGATCATCTGAGTTACAATTAAAGATTCATACCCACCTCCAAGGGAAGAGGAGTCATTGGAATTTTTATCATGGGGCAAAAACATCTCAACACTACACCTCACCAGAGGTTATTGGTCAGGCTTTCATTCAGTGATGGCATTTGTGTCACACAAGGGCCTTTTTCAGTTTAAGGTCATACCCTTTGGACATTCGGATACCCATGATCTTCTATAGATTAATGAGCTCTGGCCTGACTGACCTGATGTGAAGCCGCTGTGTGATTTTACGTGCATGACATCAGTGGCTTTGCCGTTCTGGAGCAACACAAAGATTTGGCCTGACTGACCTGATGTGAAGCCGCTGGGTGATTTTACCTGCATGACATCAGTGGTTTTGCTGTTTTGGAGCAGCACAGAGATTTGGCCTAACTACTGAGCTGTCTTGCACATGCAGGCCTGACTCCAAAGCTGGGGAAATGCCATTTCTATAAGGCATCCTTTATTATATATTTACCCTGATTACAAGGTCACACCAGAGGGTTGAACCTGGATGAGGACAAAATTAAGGTCATTAAGGATTTCCCTATACCAGTGAATGTAAAGAGTATACGGCAGCTTCTTGACCTAGCAAACAGGAGTTTCCGAATGGCTAGGCCAGGATTGCAGAGTCATTAATTACTCTCACCCAAGTAGGACTGGTTTACATCTCGTACCTTGACTATCAGGAGGCCAGTCAAATGCTCCTATACTCACTCTCCGTAACTTTGAAAAGCTATTTCCTCCCCATATGGATGCTTGTGATGTTAGTCTGGGGGCAGTGCTGGTTCAGGCTGATGCTGTAGCAGGACAGAAATGCAGCAAACTATCCTGTAAAGATGTATTTCACTCAGTTTCTCTTCCATCTGCTCGTCGCTGGAATCTTGGACCACTGCGATATGCACAAGCGCAGCAACCACATTGCATTAGTCAGTGCCGCTATTTGACGTTTGACATACTCTATTGGAAGATAAACTCTATTTTGCTATAGTTTTCTAGGTAATGTCTCCTTTTTTGTTTGCAATATTACCTGTGGATATTTCACAACGCAATTTCATGCAGCCCAATTCAATGTAACTAAACATCCACAATTACATACCAACTGTTTAAAGGGGGCCACCATCGTGGAAAGACGAAGGAAGTATGGCCAGCTTGTCTTTTGAAACAATCGTGTTGAACATGCCTGCAATAACTGTTGAAAATTGAGCAATTTATAAAGTGTCTTTCTCAGTTGTGCAGTTTTGATAGTTCCGGTTTTAATAGGCAGTAAATGGGGGTCAGTTACTGCATTGTGCATAAAACCAAAAACCAGGGAATGAAGACTACAGGACGTTTGCGTTTCTGAATGCAGGAATTACCTTCGTGCCTTTGCACACGTAGCCCTTCAGACATAATGATAAATGACTATTTCGCAAAAAGCCAGGCTTTCGATGGACCGCTTTTAGAATAACATTTCTTATATTGCATAAACCTTTTTTAAATTAGTGACACAGCGACTCAGTGTAATTACGCTGCTCTATGCAGTCATTTCCATTACAATTTCTATAGTGCATCTTGACTTTCAATACTAAGAAATTATCAATGGTAACAAATATAAACATTACAAAAAGTTTAACACAAGGGGCATATTACAAGAACCCATTTAATTATTCAGATAAAAGGTTTTTCCATGGTAATTACATTTATAGTTTAACACAAGAGACGATGATTAAGCATGTTAAATATGCTCCAGATAAAAAATCCTTTACAGTTTAGGGATTTAAGGATCCTCATTACTGATAAGTCTACATTTTCTAAAGGGCATTCTTCGGTAATCTAAACATGGAAGATACCTCTGTACTAAGGAGATAGAGCTGTACAACGCTCCTGCTCCCTGTGACTGGTAGGTACACCAAGGCAGAGGGGATCGGAATTCTGGTGGCAGAAACTCACAGGTAAGCTTCAAGACAGAGGACGATCAAACAGGGGCGGTGCAATCCTCCCCATAGCTGCTTATCCAGCGCGGGGGAGGGCAGGAAGGTGGGGCACAGTGCATTCTGTAACCTCAAGGCAAAATGTGCCCATATCATGGAAAATTCCAGCAGCTTCATCTTTCTTTAGTCACCAGGGCAGACAGGTAAAAATACTACAAATGTAACAGTAACTTCTAAAGGCTAATTTAGACATAGAGCACAGGCTACGGCACAGGCTACGGCGTAGGGTACACAGCTACACCATACCTACGCTGTACCGACAGTGGAGATTCTACACAGAAGTGTAAAATCAGCCGTAAGTCAACACACTAGTGAGGGGATTCTCATCTTGCCAGCAAGGTGCCCAAACTGAGAACAAGTTTAATCTATTCCACTTAGGAACACACATAGCAACCACTGGGCTTCAGGTTAGCATAAGTATCTAGTGACACTGGACAATGACCAGCCATTTGCTCAAAAACATTCTAAACAGATAAAATTAATTGTAAAACTGACTATCATAGGACAGAAATACATGCTGTTGGTCATCTTACCTTGCTGTTAATCTTTATGCAAAATTTATAAACCCTAAAAATAAGCAAAAAGGGAAAATGGCAATTATTACTGAAGACAAAAAACACCTAATGCGGAAAAAAAGTTACTCAGATGAAGAGATGGACCAATCAGCAGAAAACGCTCAGTGCTCCAATCAGCTCTGCTCACAGCGAAACAACCTGCCCCTTCGTGCGACACCCGCGTGTGTCTCCGCAATGTGATCATTCAAACCTAGCTTTACCTTCACGGACACCAGAAGGGGGCACTGGAGGGTTGCGGGGGAGAAAAAATAAAAAAAAATAAATCGCTGTACAGTAAATAAAATGAGAATGATTCAGAATGCACACAGTCGACCCGCTTCATACATCCATTATCATAAAAGGAGACAGACACAGACTAAGGAAGACTTCAGGAAGTAATCAATACACCTCGTTATTGCACCCATTTTAGAGACAGCACAGCAACTATTCTGCTCCTGATCTGCGGCTGCACGTTTAAGTTAGACTACAGTGTTCGAGAGAAGAATACAGAGTAAGGGACCCCCCCCACGCCCAAGGCATCCAGACAGGCCTCCCACAGGTTGTCTTCAACGATGTGGCAAAAGTTTCCAGAGGCAACAAGGTCAGCAGGTGGGCAGAGGATCTTCTCGCAGAGGCACCTTCTAGTTCCTCTGGAAGGCGCCCTGGGCAGCAGAGGTGGCAGCCGTGGCTGCTGCATTCTGGAAGTTTCTGTTGCTGAGGACACCCTGTGAGAACTCCTGCTGGGCCTTCTGGAAACTGGCCCCCGTCCGCCGGTATTTGGAGTGGACCTGCAGAGACACACGGGTCAGACGGTCACACAGCACACTCCACAAAGTCCCAGTGATTTAATATCCTTGGTGATGCTGAGATCAGCTCAAACTGGGAGACAACCTGTGCTTTAAGGATTTTTTTTTTGGGGGGGGGGGGGTTGATTAAGTTTTGATTAAACAATAGCCTATGGAATTAAAAATACGGATGTCAGGAATACAGTGCATTTAGCCTCATTAGTGCAGTGAGCCTCAGTGCACATCCAAGAGAACAGGCAGCATCATAAAGACTAAAAGTGATACAGTAAACAGCGGCTAATTCCCAAACTGTCATTCTGTCCTGTGTTGGTCCAGTTTGACCAGTTAGCCCAGAACCTGATGCAAGGAGCAGACACACGTACCATTTGCAGCAAAATGACCGAGAGCACGGCGCAGACCGTGAAAAAGCCAGCCACCACCATCATGACCACCGCCACGGCCAGGTTGGTCTTGATCATGGATATGGAGGAGATCCAGCCACTGCAAACGACGGAGGGATGAGTTACTGCAGCTTGCATGGTGAGACCAGCTAAGCAGATCATTTCACCGCAGTACACATTCATTTTTATGTTGAAGCAGGTCACTGACCATGAACACCATTCATGACGTTTTTTACTGCAACTATCATCCATCCAACTTTCAGGCATTTGTTCATAACAGGATAACAGATATTTATTTTGTAAAGTTTACTAACAGCAAGACAGTATGTAAGTATTAAACACATGACATACACTATGTAATAGACCTTACTGAGAGGAATGAGATTGAATAATTATTCAGTGTCAGGGCAAACACTGCTACTCATCTCCTGAAGGTTTACACAGCCTGTAGTTCTTTGAAAATGGAAAAAAAAAAAACATTGTGTTTCCATTCTGGTTCAGTCATAAAATTGCAGAAAGTGATCAGCATTAATTACAGATTACAGGGCCACAAAATACTTTGATCCTATAGCCTTCTAGTATGGATTTACTGGAATTATACTTGATAGTTTAAATGCAGTCCCACAGAAATCAGGGTGAAATGGGATGAAGTGCAGAGTCTATACTTGAGGGTTTAAGAGCCAAGCAGTTGGAAGCAGTGTGATTTCCTACATCCACCGAAGCAGAGCATGCAGAGACCAAATAAGCTGAAACACCATACGTTCAACAGAAGGGGCTCTAAAATGCGGTGCAGTGAGAAAAGTAAGTGAGAAACAAACACAGATGAGAAGAAACAAACAGCGAGACAGTCAGCTGGACAGGAGTGAGGAACGAACTTACAGGAAAAGACCTCAGGCAAGAAATCACACCGGCATGTTAAGCTGCACAGATCTGTGAAAGAGACCGTGACAGAAAAGATGCTGGAGAGAAGACCTGGAACCCAAATGGCGCAAACGAAAAGGAGGAGGTGGTAGGGGAGAGGACGACCGGAACCACGACACCACACACACCGGGGAGAGGAGGTGCATGAAAGGATGACTGGAACCACGAAACGCCACACACAGGGGAGAGGAGGTGCATGAAAGGATGACTGGAACTAGGGCTGCACGATTAACCTTTATCGCATCGATATTGAGGTTTTAACTCCCGCAATAACCTAACCTCAGGAGTC
>JAODLC010000007.1:908671-919055 GCA_026781145.1 Hippopotamyrus pictus
GTGTCGTAAAAGTAACAACATATTTTATTCATAATTTTAGGTTTTATGCACTTAAAAGTATCGAACGCAAAAATCGATAATCGCATCGCAATTGCAATATTTGTCAGAAAAACCACAATTAGGTTTTTTCTCAAAATCGTGCAGCCCTAACTGGAACCACGACACCACACACAGGGGAGAGGAGGTGGGGGAGAGGACGACCGGAACCACGACATCACACACACCGTGGAGAGATACACAGACGCACACCTACAAACCAAAGAGAGGCAAAGCAGATTCAGAGGACTGACCTGTTCCCCCAGTTTGGGATGCCAACACTCTGGATGATGAAGACCACCACTTGGAAGAAGAAGACAAAGAAGAAGAAGAAGAAACTGAAGGAGCTGTCTGACCTGGATCATGAAAAAAAACAAACTGTCATGTCTCAGTCTCAAAAACACAAGTGCACATAATCATCATGGTCACCTCATGAAAAAAATGCATAATGAACAAAGAGCATGATCTGGACAAACTGATCTGGAATTATTACAAAGAAATTACAAAGTGGTGATTTGTATTTTACAGCATTTGAGCCAAGAAATAACTGTCTTCTCCCTTAACAGGGGAAGACGTGAAAATGCCGCTTGAGGGAAAAACTCACTTGAAGGCTTTGTACACAGGTCTATACCAGCAGAGGAAGGAGCAAGGGCTGAAGAGGATGAACCAGAGGATGGACAGGCCAAAGTCCACCCCATGAGAGGCGTCCACAGTGAAGTAGGACAAGCAAGCCAGCACGTTCAGGAACAGGGTCACGCAGTGAACTGCAGGGAAAGGAATGGTGAAGGTCACTGCGACGCAATACAGGATCCACAGTGACACACAAACTGCGGTTGTGTCTGCTGGCGCTGGTCCCTGATGGCAGCCGCACATGGTGCAGCGTTATTTACTGTCGGCTAATATCCTCACTGTCTTTCTTTATTGGGTACAACTTTGTACAGGAACAAACACTTCCATTGTACTTTGTACACATGACACCTTAGACATCAGCAGTGTACTTACACAACCAAAGGTAGTACATCATCTTGCAGACTCTTTGGTATTCAAGAGGAATTTCTTCAGCAAAGTCTTGGTAGAAGCAAGGTTTTATGGGAAAACGCCGTGGGAGGGGGGGCCAGTTATTTTCTTTGCCTGTGGAGAAGAACTCAGTGATCAAACTGGATGCCAATTACAGCACCCACCCCCCCCCTCCAAGTCTGTTAAATAACTGCATTCTATCCCTTTTTTCTGTCAACATACACGACAGGATTTGGTAGATTAAACTACAATTCTGAGGTGTGAAAATATTAAAAACATGCCAAATGTACAAAGAGACGTTCAACGCTGAGAACAATATGACTGACTCTGTCCTCTCACTGTGATTTGCAAGAGATGCAATTTTGCATGATAGTCTTTGATGACAGCTGCACAATATCCTGCTCTTTGGGAGGTGAAATCCAGTGAAACTAATATTTTCTGTAACTACAGCAATAATGCTTCCAAAACACTAGTGTCGTCTCCCAGAGAGGTTCAGGGAGGCTCTAAACTTCAGAGAATCTAAAATTATATCCAATTTAAAGTCGCACTGCAGCAAGCTGCCCGCCCGTCACACTCTGAAGCTGGTTTGCTGAATTTCCTGTGGCTTCTGGTCTGAGTCACGAGCACTCAGCCAGTCACTTTGCCCTGCGGAAACAGCGAGCTACAAGCACAGCGATGGTGCACGTGCTCAAAACCGCTACCAGGGTAATTCTGCAGTTTCCAAGCGGGGATGATAGGGGAGGGGGGACCGAGGTGACGAAGTCCAATGTCAGTGCCCCGCTACCACCAGTCGGGAAAGCAGACTCACCTGTGGGGGCTCCCCGACTGCGAAGCTCCTGCTCCTTGCGGTCCAGTTCAGCCGCCTTCCTCTCCAGCTCCTCCTGCTGTCTGAGGAGGTCTGCCTGGGCGGCGGCAGCCGCGGCCTGGGGGCACAAAGCAAAACCACATCACAAGTCCATGAGTGGCTGAGGCGGGTCATGCAGGTCACCTTTCTCCAGCCCAGAATAAACTGTCCAACATAAACATAATTCTTTGTATTCTGTTCCGATGTGAGGTTGTTACAATCAGAATTTATATTGAAATTTCAATCTAAAAGAACGTTTTGTTTTCCTTTCCCCTGGGATTGCTTATTTTACACTCACAAACTCTTATAAGAGATCATTAAATTAGTGAATCTGTTGGATCACTGTTTTCCATCTAAATCAGTCATGCTGAATCTTTCTGAAGCATCGCTTGTGTTTCCTGAATTTTACTTCTAACAGCTTATTTCACTGCTGGCTTGTCTCAGAAGCGTACACAGACAGGGCTCACACGCAGACCACAAGCAGACCACAGGCGTGAGAGGTATCAACCTGTGCACTGGGCTCCACTGATGGCTGCAGTACGGCCGGCTGGGAGGGTGACGCGGGGATAGTGGTCCTGTTCTGCATGTCCTGAGGCACAATATCCAGGTGGGTTGTGTTAATCCCACAGCAATAAACAGTACTGAACAAACCTTTATCAACATTACTAACAGGCAACTAAGTCACATCAAGCCACCTCACCCCCAGACAAACTCACTGCCAGTTCTTAATATTCCTCTGATCCAACAAGGATTTTTTGAAGATCTCACCTGAGAGCTTTCAGAGAATGGGTTGTATTCCGAGATGCGGTCCTGTCCACTGCCGGTCGCCTGTGTCACTGAAGGATCCTGTTACACAGCATAAAAAAAAGAAGCCAGCATTTTATTAGAGACAAGTTACGTACCATGTGACCAAATATGAAGGAAAATTTACAAGGATTTTCTCATGACAAATTCTGGAACTGGAACTGGGTTGGATAACAGCATGCCCGATCTGTGTGTGCTCAGCTAGATTAGAGTCGCCTGACTTTCTGGTTCTCTTCCCATTCAGTCTTTTAACACCATGTACCTATTGTTAAGCTCTTTGGGAAAAACGGGTTAAAGAAGGTGTCATATAAAAAAAACAGTGTAATCAAACCAAATAATACCATGTTTTCCAAATGATAAAAGGTGACTAACAATAGGAGCCGTTTCCTTCAAACCGGTGCATTGTTGAGTGACACGCAACCATAGGATAATTATTCCAGACAGGTCTGACTTCTTATAGCAAGTGCTGCGGGTTGGTCTGGATGGGCAGCGTCCGGAAGCAGCACCCGCGAGCTGTGACGTCACAGCCCGTCCCGCCTACAAGCTCCGCCCGCACAACGCGGCACGCCTCTGCTTTCACGTACTACAAGACAGTTTGGTTTTTACAAGTATGTTAATGGAGTTCGATCATTAGTATTACCAATAAGAACGCGCTTTAAAATAAATAGATAGGGACAATCTTACCACTCGCCATTAGACAGAGCACAAAATGCATAATGTCATAATTATCAGGAGAAAGCAAATGCCTTTAAATATACATTTTTATGAGTGTTCAGTGTTTTTAAAAGTTTGAAAGCGAGAAATTAGTTTTAAGGCTTATTTATTTTAAAAGGAAATTCCCAAAAGTCTTATATGAAAAAAATATTGCAGTTGTTTATGACATAATGTTGATAAACACTTTAAACACTATGCTGCAGTTCATATAGTAACTCGTCAATATCTTACAGCCGGGAGCATATATAAAACGGGGTATGTAAAGAGGTATAGGTTTTATGCAGTCTGATTCTTAACATAAAACCTGTTCAGTCGAAGCAGGTTGGTCAAATGCGTTTGCTAATGTCACGTTTCTGAAGACAAACCCCGATAAACTTAATCTCTAATAAAAGCAGTTTGTGTTTCGGGCTAGGCTATATCAATACTGAATTCCTCTTCTGTTCACTTCAGCCACGTCAGATAGGTGCTCTGATGTGCTACTATAAAATAGTGTTGATTATTGCACAATAGCCGGAGGTTTGAGGGTGGCATCCCCTCCCTGCTTCCAAAGAAAAAGGAAAGTTTCGATCTAAAGCAGGTGCACGGAAGCCGGGGTCGCCAACCCGTACGCATGTAAGTTACAACATCACCGATGTTTTGCCATGCAGATGTCGTCGCTATAGAACACGCGATGAAATGCGATGTTCCAGGGCAGCACCTTCGGTAAAACAGTCCAAGCAACACAGCGAGCTGCCAGAGCAAATGCCGTTTCATCCTGGTTAGTTTACGAGAGCTGGTGTGGGGTTACAGGCGAAAAAGGGCTATACACCTGTTGTCGCAGGTCAACGTCTGGCTGATCAAATTAAGACATGTATAGGGCCATTGAACAGGAAACAGTTGTCACACCACTCGGTACTAAAATACTTTTTCCTTCTATGTGTTTTCAGAAATTATAACCAAAACGCTAAGAAGTGGACAATACAGTAAAGTAGGGATCCCGTCTTTTAATTGGATTACGAAAATTATCTTCTGAACGAGACTGGCTGGTATAGACGTCCATCATGATACGTAGCATTAAAAATGCGCTAGACCCACCCAAAAAGCAACCCAACAGGTTTCTGTCTGACAGTATGTACTTAGAAAGTTTTCTTTAAAAAAACATGCGTCAGTTTTCACTTTTAGTGCGCATTCTCACCTGGAAAGGGTTGAGATCTAGGGGCTCCGCAAAGGGGTTGCTGTCAAATCCAGACATTCTGAGACGGTTATCCTCAACCCCCCCAAAGCAAACAAAACCACCGTTTCGCTCCTCTTTTCCCTTGTGTTACGAACTCAGGTTACTTCCTCAAGACCGAGCCTAGTACGCATGCGCAAGAGCTGCAGGTGACGTGTGGGACACGTCACCAAAGGTGGCTCTCATGCGAGTTAGGTGGCTGGAATGTTGAAAAAGCATGCATAATTGGGTATGTTTAAATACATGATAAGTCCTTTATTTGCCATTTGTTCAAGTACAGGAACACTCTTATTATTCTCTAAGCACACTCCATCTTGATCTCCATAGCTTTGGGGTTACAGCATAGGGTCAGCCGACGTGCGGCGCCCCTGTAACCTTGCTTATGGGCTATGGACACATAACTGTTACGCCGAGGCCGGAGCTCGAACCGAACCGCTGAGTCACTCATCGTTGTATGTTTTAAATTTTCAATGGTTACTTTCATCCACAAAAGGTGCAGCTATGTACCGTAGCTCCGGCAACAGTTAACATCTCCCGACAAGCTCCGCGGTTATTGTAAATAATTATGTAGTATTCCCTGTTGCATGTGTCCTTGCTTGTGTCCTATGTGAATCCTGTGGATCCTCGCGTGTTTTTAGCTATTGTATAAATTACCCACCGTACGTGTGTGTCGGTGTTTGATATCTGGTTTAGTGCTTTTGAAGGTTTTTCATCTCGTGCCAGTATTTCTACATAGGCATGAAAGCATTGTATGTATGATGTTAGTTTTCGGAATGGCTATTTTAAAGGTTGTATTGTCGGGCAAATCAAATAAAAAAAATAATATATTCTGAAATTATGAGAAGGTTACCTAGTAGATATTTCCTCAATACCCAGCATGCTTTGCAGCCCCAGGAAGAACTGAAAGTGTTCATTCTCTTAATGTGATATTGTTGTTTTGTATGTTGCGAATGTTTTACCATGGTTTGTGTTAGTGGTGCATGTATGGAAATGTCCACCCTGAATGTAAGTTACATCAAAATTAACCACCTTGTCTCTGCTGCCAGGAATAAAAGCAACTTTTTCCATTCTAATGAAGTGTCATCATTTCATCTGTCTTGATCTATGAGCCAGTATCTTGATCTTGACCATAATCTCATTACTGTGAGGATGTGGGATGCAGCCTGTTGATGTGATCGACAACTCAATGCAGCAACTTTAGTGCAGTAAGATTTCGAGATGGCGCAGAGAAGTGACAGCTGACCAGAGGGGAAACTCTGGGCACTGAGTGCTTTCCTGGGATAACCTGATGAATGGAATGTGCTCCACCTGCCCAGGCAGCCACACTGGCACCATTTGCATCTGGTGTAGAAGAAAGCTGCGGCTCTGAGGCAAAACGCAGTGTCTGGACACGTGGCCTGTAGAACAAATGCAGTGCTCAGAAAGTCTTGGGACACATGTGTCATTCAGTAAAAATATTGCAAATTTAATGGTTTTATAACAAAAATCATTATTTTAATAATTTGTTTATAAAAATATCACATTAGAAACTAACAGTAGTTTTAAGTAAAACATTCAAGTAGTAATAAATTGAAACCCAAATTATAGTTCTAAAAGAGCTGTACTCTCTGGCATTGCAACAGCATAGAGCTGATGACAGAGCGGTGGCCATGGCTAAGGACTTCTGGACCAAACGACGATGCCTGCAGACCTCTTGCATTCACCCAGCCCATCCGTATGCAGCTGCAGGGCCTGGCCCTCGCCAAACGCCTCACGATATCTCTGAGCACCGCAGTTTCCTGGGGCTCACTTTGTACAATAGGCAGTTCGTCAGAGATTTTCCAGCACCACCAAGCCGCTTACAAAAAAGGGCCGGTGCTTTGCGCAGACTTAAGATTGTGCCACTGCCTTTGACTAGCTGGCATATGGAGTCAGGAAGTGCTGCAGAAGTATGACTTGGATCTAGCAGCAGTTGGGGAGACACTGGTGAGTCACTGCGGCAACAGTTCAAGTGGTGGCTGAAGCCACGGAGCTTCAGGCTGTTGACCCCCAGTAGCTGCATGATGATCAGAGAAACAACCTGGTGCTGGCTGAAGTTGACTGTCTCGAAGTCAGAGCACAGCATGACAGGGGTCAACAGAGACTCTGGGGGGGCTGCAGGCAGGACACAGAGATGCTCGTACCCAACCTCGACACGTGCACTGTCCAGAAAAGCCCAGCCTGCCAATCCTGGACGCCCATGCAGCCATACCTGATGGGGGCCCCTGTGGGGATAGTGGGGGGGGGTGGATATCCTGGGTTCCTTCCCAGGAGGCGATGCTGGGAACTGTGCTGGCGGGTAGGGGCCAGGTGGCCAGAAGCGTAGAGAGTCCCCAGTCAGAGTGCAGTCACCACCACTGAAAAGGTCATTGAGTAGCTCTTCTGCAGCTTTGATATTATCACCAGAGGAGCTGCACCACAAGTGACTGGGGAGGTCTATAGGCAACCGGGAGTCACTGTAGGGGACGTGGTGTTGGGGCCACCTCAGAGTCAGAGGTGCCAAAGGAGTCCTGCATGGTGTTCCTGTGGCATCTCTTGGAGCACCTGAAGAAGGCACAAGTTGGTGAGATGACACCAGGGTCAGAAGTGTGCCTACGACATGCAGCCATGGACAGGACTTTGTGCCAGTGACTTGGTTTGGGGGTAGTGCCCTATGAGGAAGAAAGTGGTCACCCAAGCTGGACCGGCACTGGGGAGGACTGGGAGAGGTACTGTAGCAGCTCTCTGATGTCATTTATTGAGGATGGATGGAAAAACAAGAACATCGCTCCCGCTTTCTAGATGGGACAGACAGACAATTAACATCTCTCACACATGGAAAACACAAATGAAGGAGGTGAAGCTGTTTCATTTCAAGTTCTTTTTAATAAGCTGATGATTATTTGATCATAAACTCGTTTGTACAGCGATAAACATTTTAAGAAATATTACACAAATTGCACTTTATACATATGACTCGGTCCTGAACAGCTCAAACTGAAATACAAAGCTGAAACTGGATTGCGTCATTTACACAATCTTATGTGATGTGGCATAAAACACTTTTAACATGAATACTTTATATATAAATATATAGGGTGGTACAGGATAATATATCCTTTTACATCAGGTCAATTTTCAGATGTACACTAAAGCATAATCATTAAATTATTAATTTGTATTGTGTATATGCATGTGTATATATGTATACATACACACACATAAGACGTATAGCAGAGCATCCCTTTTTCCAGTGATTACTTCATTCACCTTTGCAGGATGCCAAGCATAACGACTCAGACCGTCACCAGCTTCAGTTGATTAGGCTGCAAAGAGGAAGTGCAGTGCGGCCCTTCAGCGCCCCCAGGAGGTGTAGCAGCAGTAAAAGGTGACAGCGCCCTGCCAGGCCGGCCGCGTAACCCGGCACTGAACACCAGCGACGACACACGCTGCTACAGGAGGGGCAAAAGGCCGGATGAGAGTAGTTAGGAGTGTTACAAAAGTCCAAGATTCCTTTCTTATATGAGGAAGAGATTGACTTTTTTCTTCCAGTTAAATGAAGTACAAAATACTTTTTCCCACAGTATATGGCGAGTATACACAACCACAAGTTAGCCCCCCCCCCCCCCCACCAAGTGCAAGCTAAAGTGATTATGGGTTAAAGGCCTTACTAATATCTGAGGAAGGAGTGTGGGTGTGGTTTCACATAAGCACGACCTGATTGGTCCTCAAAAAAGTGGTGTATTTCCAGCAGCCTGCCACAAAGAATAGAATCACATGTGAGTTTATGTCTAGAAACAGACACACGAGCTTTGGTGTACATCTAACAGTAGTAACCTACAATATGTGCATCTCCGTTTGAAATACCAGAATTCACATAAGAGTATTGCACAGGTGACATCGTCTTGCGTACACAAGCACACCGTTTGAGGCATTTTGAGGTTACTGGGCTTCTATTGAATCTACAGATGGCAAAGACTGCTGGACACATTGTCAATCTAAACAGTAACAATGATAGTAGCTTTAAGATTGAGATATACTGGCTTCAGTATTTGATTACCTTTCATGTGCACCATACAGAGAAATATACTTCCCAGCTCCCGCTCCAATAGTGATGTAGTATATAGAGTAACAATGGTGAAACGTCAGTCTAGATCGAGGAAGACTAAATTAAGAGTACAATAGCTTCAGATGAGGTAAACTATTAACCCCTTGTGTTTTTTTGCACAAAGGCAATTTACAGACCTGTTGGAGTAGGTGATGGTTTCTGATAGCTAGATTTACCGCAGCAAACAGATGTCAAGTGTGTTCCCATCTGCTCTACTGAGCTGTCTTTGCAGATCGAAGGCAGCAGGACCGCAACTGGCAGTTTGGTGGAGGAGGCCTCAAGGCGGATACCAGAGTGGGCAGCGCAGCGGCGCCTCCACGGTAAATATGCTAGCCAGTATCCCAGTGCCTTAGCTGGAGCCCACCTGGCGCCATGCAGCAGTAAACAGACAGTAACTCCCAGTGAGCCACCCGCTCGCCAGCCTAAGGGGACAGTGTCTGCTCCAGTGACTGCGTGACACTACTGCAGGTGCTGAGCAGCCTTGCCACTATGGCCATGCCCATGGGCTGAGGTGGCATTTCACTGGGCAGAAGAAAGCAAGGTGAGAAAGGAGTTCAATATGACCACTGGCGCACAAGGGGATGGTCCAGGAGACCACCTCCCGGATCCACACAAGGGAACGGCCCAGGAGACCACCTCCCAGGTCCACACAAGGGGACGGTCCAGGAGACCGCCTCCCGGGTCCATACAAGGGGACAGTTCAGGAGACCACCCCCCGGGTCCACACAAGAGGACGTTCCAGGAGACCACCCCCCCGGGTCCACACAAGAGGACGTTCCAGGAGACCACCCCCAGGTCCACACTAGGGGATGGTCCAGGAGACCACCCCCTGGGTTCACACAAGGGGCCATTTTAGGAGACCACCCCCCAGGTCCACACAATGATCGCACACACAGAAAGGGGATTCATCACCATTTAAGTGCTACACCCATAGACATGACAGTAAAAACCAGGAACACATACAATGGTAATGATCATGATAATGATGATGAAATTCAAGTCCTTATTTGGTTACTTTAACACTGATACCTCAAAGGGTATTTTAGGGTGAAACCAAGAGGAAAAGGCATCTTGTGAAACAGGGCTATTACATTTACTGCAGTAGGGAGCATAACAGTAAATGTGTTTTTTTTTTTTTTTTTTAAGGGAAACGTGACTGTAAAGGACAAGCTAAGCTGGTCCCCAGATCCCCCCCTTGCCCCCCCACTGAAGCAAAGAGCAGCACAAACACAGAAGAATGAGTCGTTTAAAAAAATCTATTCTTTCAAAAATACGATCGATTTGCCACAGATAACTGTTTGCCTCTAACTACCCAGTAGCTACTGGTGTTCCAGCGTCATATTCATACATATATCACATTTTATACATTTATATAGATACACTTTCCACATCATGAAAAGGGAACAGGATAGTTTATGGTCAGCAAACTACACTGAATTATCTGAGCCCTCTCTAGCAGCTGCATGTGTGATTCGTTCACGCATCCTGCCCATCCGTCGGCTCTGCGGTGCTTCATTATCCAGCCCCGCCAGACTGGGTGCCGTCCGAGCCCGGAGGTGCAGGCCATATCACTGTGTGGCGTGTCACGCCACCCCACTCTCCTCACTGCCGCTGTCGGGGGGGGGGGGGGGGGGGGGGGGGGGGGGGTTGGGGG
>JAODLC010000007.1:923309-935148 GCA_026781145.1 Hippopotamyrus pictus
GGGCCCCCCCTGCCCCCTACCAGTGCCTTCCCAATGCTCTCCCAGACCCCTCCCAGCCCCCAGCCAGTGCCCTCTCAATTCTATCCCAGACCCCTCCCAGTGGCCTCCTAGCACCCTCCCTGCCCCCTGCCACTGCCCTCCCAATGCTCTCCCAGACCCCTCCTAGCACTCTGCCAGTGCCCTTCCAGTTCCCTCCCCAGCCCATAAGCTCCATATCCCCACCTGACCAAATGAAAGATCAGGCGCTCTAGGGTGCTGAGGTGAGTTCTGCTGAGCTGGTCGATCACAGAGTAGATGCCCCGAACCACCTCCTTCCTGTCCTGCAGACCTGTGAGATCAAACATCAGTGCGTGAAGCCACGCCAAGCTGACAATACCTAGAGGTCAGCGAATAACAGTTCAGATAACCATTACTACTAAAATTTAATCTATCATAGAAGATACATTTTAGAAATACATTATATTTAAAAACTACACAATCTCTACATATCTGTTTCTCTATGGAGTCATGTAAAGGAGAGTATGAAAAAAAGATTCAATGGACTTGTCATTACCCATGGCTCTAAGGAACTCCTCATAAAGTTCAAAGGTCATGAGTGGATTTGGCAAGTCACAGAGCCACTGCTTGAGGACGCTGGCAATGACGTGGATGTTGTACTCGTCCAGAATCATACTGTTCACATCTGGGTGTGGAGAGTGTGCAAGTGCATTAGTGCCAGTGAGGAGACTCCTGTTCACTCCTGCTCTCCCAGCAGCCACCACTCTGCTACCCACACTCATACCCGTGTCCAGCCCCTGCTTCAATTCCTTGATCTTGTTAGCGGACCCCGATTTCCTGTAGATGCCCTCAGTGTAGAGGCCGTGCATCTCGATGTAGTTGATGAGCTTCTCCACGACCAGGGGCACGGTCCGCTCGTCGTTAGTCAGCCGTGTCACCTCCACGCCAAACTGCCGAGAGGTCAGCTCAGGCTCGTACTGCGCCGGCAACAGACACACACGTCAGTAACTGTCTTGAACACGAAAGAAAACAGGTAACAGCTTCTAAGTAAAGATGTGTACAGCGATGGCCGCCCTCCCCGGGACACCGAGACACGTGTCGCTTTACCTTTTTGCTGCATTTGGTCGTCGTCTTCAAACAGCACTTCCTGTGGCAGGCATAGCGACACACTGCAGGGGAAACAGCATGGAGTCACGTCAAGCGGCCCGACACAGCATGTCTGCCATCGTGGCGGGCGAGAGGAAAGACCACTCAGAGCATTCTGTGCCGGGCAGAAATGAACCGGCTCGTTCACCTGCAAGCTATGTGCTTACAGTGGGCTGCCGGCAGGAACGAGGTGGCCAGAGAATAGGGCACTGGGCCGCACTCACGCTTGCAGACGCAGGCCCGGTCCATCATCCAGATGAGGGAGGAGCAGTACTCGCAGTAGGTGGGAATGCTGTACTGCGCCGACCGGAAGATGTGGCCACTGTGCTCCTCAACCTGCAGGGAATGCGATGCAGCTACACTTAAGTCAGGAAACCTCAGTGCTTCTGCAGACAACAGGTACTCTGGGAACCGTTTCACAGCCTTTAAGTGCAAGTGAGACCCAATCAGTCCTTGGGCTTTTTACTGAGCCAACTCAAAAGCATATGTACACTCTGGAACTTCACGTCAGAAGCCTGATTTTAGTACAATTTCCTAAATATGAAACGAGTAACCGATCAGATTGGTCACAAAATATTCCACCAAAGAACACTTACAATATCGGCATCCTTCTTCCTCCTCTTCTTCCGGTCAGGCTTGGTCACCTGGAGTAGGACACCAGAATGAGTTCCTGCTGCAGGCCTGAACATGCACGCTTGTCACTGCGGCCATCAGCGTGATGCCCTACCTTGCTAGCCGCGCTGTCCAGAGGTTTGTATTCCGTCATGAACTCGTCCAGGAACACCTTGAAAGTGTTGACCCACACTTTGACGGGGGACTCGGCCCAGACCCGCTGCTCCAGCCGCATGGTCTTCTCCAGGATTTGCTCGAAGAGTGCGTACAGGTCTTTGCAGCGGATGCACTTCCCATCGTCCATCTGTAGGTGAGCGGGAAAGAGCACAAGTGACTGCTTTGGAAATTCGCATCTGCTCCCTAAGAGAGATGGCATGAACGCAAGCATGTAAATGTGGCCATACACATTACCGTAGTAGAATTAGGCCAGTCAAAAGGCCCTCATTTCCTGTTTTAAACTCCACCCATCAGGATTAAGACTACAGCTCACCTAAATGAATACCCTCTATTATATTTGTCAATTTTTTTCTTAATAAAACCCTGGTCAAAAACTATTCATAGGGTTTGCATGTATCACACATGGCAAAAATAAGACCTTACTGAACAAAAGCGGATGCAGTAGCTCAGGGGAAGCTGATGGTTACTCACGGCCAGAACAGTGGAATAGGAGTTGAAAATGTTCAGGCGGAACTCCTTGAGTGCCTTTTTGAAGACCACATCCACTAAGGTGTCTTTCTTACTGTCCTCAGTGTCCAGGTCATTGATCTGCAGCACAAGCGTCACCCGGGACAACAGATGTGTCAGCACAAGTTACAGTGTTCAGGCGGTGAACGTCAAGTCCCCGTGCCTGGCTCCACCCCTACCCCTGCCCCCACCCCCCCGGGGCCTGAAGACTGGAGCGGAGCAGAGGCAGCTGCCCACCTTCTTCATGAGGAAGTCGTTCATGCTGCGGTAGTCAGCGGCGCTGGTGAGGATCTGCAGGGCGTCGTTCTGCCAGGCGGCGGGTTCCAGGGCTACGCCGCTGATCTTCACGCTGCGTCTCCGCCTCATTTTGGGCGACGGCTCCTTGTTGTCCCTGAGCTCCTTCCCCCGCTCGCCGGGCAGTGTGGGGCTGTGGGGGGGGGACACAGGCTGCGGCCCTGTAGGAGCGAGAAGACTGCGGTCAGGGGGTCGGGAAGCGGAATGCTCATGTTCCCTGCACTTAGCAGAAATTTCCCACTGGCTGCCAGTATGGTTAGGAAGTTCTACCTCTGTGCCAGCAAAGACCAGAACAAGCTAAACCAAGAAATGAGAGATTCTGATACCTGCTTAAGTACTTATTTTGCAGAAATGTTTTCTTAGGATATATCAGCATCCAGTCATTGTGTGTATATGTGTCTGTGCACGGGCCCGTGTCTGCACATGTGTGTCTGCGCACGGGCCCACGTCTGCGCATGCGTGTCTGCGCATGCGTGTCTGCGCATGCGTGTCTGCGCATGCGTGTCTGCGCATGGGCCCACGTCTGCGCGTGTGTCTGTGTACTGCTCACCCTCTCCAATGAACAGCCCAGTGTCAGTCAAGTCCCCCCCTGGTATGTCAGCGGTACTGGCCAGGGCTCTGATCGCCTTCTTCTCACCCTGCTTCATTTTCCCCCAAAACCGCATCTTGCCTCTCATCCTGCCACCCAGGGAGAACACAAAAAAAACAAGGTGTCAAACTCGCACAGGACACAAGAGACGGCAGGTTAGGTCATCACCACGTCCAACGTTATCCTGCCAGAGAAAGAACACAAACAAAAGGACCGACACCAAAGGGTGAGAAAACGGGAAAATAAACAATAAAGAAGGGTCCCGCTGTGGAAGGGGTACCCTGTTTTCAGGGTCAGGGAGGCGACAGGCGCGGGGCAGGAGCGGCACATACCTGCCGTCCCCGTGGGAGCCCTTCCTCAGCGAGTCCACCTTGGCCAGATCCCCTGAGGAAGCCGCTTTATGGCTTTTCTTTTGATTCCCACCAGCCAATGATGCCTGCAACATTAATGGATGGTGCAGCTTCAGAATGGCGAGAAAACTACCCGCTGTGATGAGGTCATGTGACGGAGCTTCCCAATGGAGCTCCTCTGGAGGTGCTGACGGACACCCATGAAGATCTCAGACACAGCAGCACTGCTCTACACTAACAGCTTACAGACTGAGGCGAGACCATACACCCTACTGAGCAAAGACCCGGGCAGGATCCATTTTCAAACAGGACTATGCTAAACACATATTCCCAAATCAAAGGAAGAGTCTACCAAACGTAAACATACCAAAACTACCAATTCCTTATGTACACTTAAATGCTAAGGTCATACAGGAATTACTGTCAAATGGCCTCTTCTGAGGTCTAAGCGTAACACCCTATATTAACGTCCTAAGAGATCTGATACCTTTCCAAGTGTTTTAAAGGTAATACATTCCGGCAGCTCTAGGTGGCAGCGTAGTACTAGATTAAATGACTGATCCTCCTTCTACCATTCACTGAAGTGTGCCATTGCTGGTGCTGTCATGCCCTGGCCAGAATCGTAAGATGCAACAACTCCTTTGTTCCAAATCCTCCCGTCACTTTCAAAGCACTGCTTAGCCAAACAAATAATCTAATCCATCAACTCGAGCACCATCATAAAGTGTGGCTTTGTAGCATTTGACACTAAGTCATTTGTTAAAAGACTGACAAGTAGTGACGCAAATAGTGATCAACAGATTGCGATCTACAGACTTACAACACAAAACCCCTTCGAGTGGCCGTTTCCACAGGCAGCCGTGCAGAGCTCCACCCTGGGGAGGGGCCTAGCTGAGTCTGAACGTGGACTAACTCCATTCGGCATGTCACCAGTCACACCTACAAGACCTTGCCCAGCAGTCACACGTCACATTACGCCACCACTGCGACACAGGAAAGTCAAGTCCCAGAAGAAAGGGTGAATGAATCGACACGAAAGCGGTGAAGCCTGCCCCAAGCACTTGGCTGGGGCCCCGGGCCGCCACGGAGAAGCACAGCACCGATGGTGCGGGAGAAGGGGGAGACGACGATGACATGCCGCCTCAGACAGCTGGTGTGGTGGCCTGAAGCATGCAGTAGCTAGGTGGAACCAGCTGGGGGTGGCAGTGAGAGAGGGGCGGCCCCGCGTGCCAGACTAGAGCTCCAAACCACAGTACGGACAGCAGAGTGGGTTAGGGTCAGCTACTCTCTCGTGGGCAGGGCAAACACGCTTCTGAACGGTGCCATCCTCGTCTACAAGGACAGGACAGCTGATTATCACACATTCTGGACTGTTTCAGCAGGAGCCAAAAGATAGGGCAAATCACATAAGTGTTGTACTTATCTGATACAAATTTCTTTCGCAAGAGCGTTCCTTTGTCCAAATGCTGAATATTAATTTTAGCAATTACTTTCATTGTGTATATTGAAATGTATAAATGCAGTAATAGACAAATAAAAATCTATGAATTATAAGAAAAGTTATAAAAATTATGAACAGTATTTTTAGAACGACGCCAAAAGGATTATTAACATATTTTAGCGTGCCATTTTAGCTATTTGTTTATTTTCCCTAAAATTTCAAAAGGTGTTTCCCCGTCTAGAGTAGAGTGGAAGACGCTACAAAGAATGTGGAGCACTGAAGCGGTTTAGTACTGCGATTTTTCCCAGGTGGGGGCTGGAGGGATTAGCAGTGGAGAAACACCCCCAGCAGTATCCCCCCACCGGGAGGGGCCCGGTGGGGCCCTGGGCTCATCCATTTACCATTTCTGAGTCACTGAGATGACTGTCAGCCCCCTCAGTGTCCTGCTCTGGGGGGGGCACACGGGGGGACAGAGGGGGCGAGGGCAGGCAGTCACCCCCCTCATCCTCCTCCGAGTCGCCCTCCCCTGCGGGGTGTGACCCTCGGCTCAGGAAGTCGGAGCGTGTCCGTGCCATGCGGGCCCTCTTTTTATGGCCAGCTGTGGCGACCTAATTAACCAAACGATAACAACACAGGTAAACGCCTCTGGCTGCTGCCCGCTTGTCCGTCAGCCCCATGACCCAGCTGCACCCGGCCAGATTCTAAAGCAGGACACAATCTAAAATGGGGATTGGGGCTTTGGGGGCTGGGACTCTGTGGGGGGGGACACCTGCGGATGCGGCTTTGCATTAGCCGAGGAGTTAAAGGAGATTGAGGGTAAATATGTACACATTTATCTCTGTGCAGGGGACAAAATAGATATAAGAATATACTCAAAAATAAACAAAGCTTTAAAGACATTACATTAAATATGGAAACTACATTAAGGACACAGCGGTGCATGGCTATGCCCATGTCAGCGCGCTCAGTGACGACCGGCTCTGCAGGCACATCTGCAGCCGTCGTCTAATTCCTGGCAGCCCTACCACACCCTCCCCTTTGACTCAGTGGTTTCTGAAACCTTCTAGAACAAATGACCAATTCAGGAAGTTCGCTTCTTTACTCACCTCACGTCCTTTCAGCCCCTTGGAGGACCTGGAACTTCTGAGCCCTTCATTCTTTTGGAAAGCCTTTGACCTCTCCTGATTGGCAATGTCCTTATCGGACCTGTAACACGTGTAAACACTTTGAAAATGCCGTCCTGTTACACGGCTACAGTGAATAAAAATGCCATGTCTGTCACTTACTTGGAGACAGCCAGCTTGTTGTCTTTTGGTGTGAAGAAGATGTTTGTTGGTTTGGTGGCTGTGTTCAAGCCCTGGATGGGAACTTTAATGTGTGGCCTCCCTCTGGGAAGACCCTCCTGCAACTCCAGGGTCAGCTTGGGTGCCCACCCATCCATCACGGCCCTTCCTTCCAAGGATGGCATTGGTTGATTTAGGCTAGTCTGTGGAGGAGGCTGCTTTCCATGACATATGAGGTTTTCGGTCATCTGGACATCCAGGATTCCGGGAGAGGCCAGGGTGACGGGCAAGTGGAGATGGCCTGGCCTCTCTGGCTTGCGACCTGCAGGTTCCTGTGCCAAACCTCTTTGTTTGCTCTGCTCAATCTTCAGCAAAGCCTCCCCCCGCTGCTTCTCCAGAAGGTCCCTCTCATACTGAGCATAGCACTTCCTTTGCTTCTTGAGGTTCTCCGTCTGCTGTCGGATCTGCTCCATCATCTCCCTCTCTTTCTGCTGCTGCTGCTGCTTCAGGCGCTCCTCTTTCTCTTCGTTCATCTTCTCCAGCCTCTCGAGGATGGCCTGGCGGTTGGAGTCCTCTGCCCCAGGAGTGCACGGGCTCGTCTGGACAGATCTGTCCCGGAGCTCGGCTGCTTTTTGCTGACCACCATAGAGCGACGAATCCTTCTGCATGCTTATAAGCACCACCAAGGGCTTCTGAGAAGGTTCTTTCATCTCTTTAAGGTGGTTTGCTACTTCTGCTTGCTGCATGGCAGGAGAGGCATCTGTGATGGGTTTCTCATGGGGAGGGATGTAGAAGGTTGGAAGGTTGTTTTCTATTTTGGGAGAAGGACCTATACTCATGAAGTCCGCCCTGAAACCAGTGGAGAATCCATCTGAGCTGACAGGTCCTGGTGGACTTGGAGACGTTGGACTGCTTTGCGTCTGCTCAGGGATCACAGTAGTAGAGCTAGTACCTTCCACTTCCACAGTGACATGCAAGTCTTTAGGATAGTCATCTGTACCGTACAGCTCAAAGCTCCTTTTGTGACTCTGACTGTCAGGAGTTCCCTGAGCCGAGTGGATATCCACTGAAGCCATCTCAGAAGGCCAGTTCCTCTCCTCAGATGGTGACAGAGGTTCTGTAGACCTCTCAGAAGGCCAGTTCCTCTCCTCCAATGGTGACAGAGGTTCTGCAGACCTCTCAGAAGGCCAGTTCCTCTCCTCAGATGGTGACAGAGGTTCTGTAGACCTCTCAGATGGCCAGTTCCTCTCCTCAGAAGGTGACAGAGCCCCTGTAGACCTCACCTTCAGCAGCGTTAAACTAAACTTTGCTTGTTCCAGCTCCCTCTTCCTTCGTTTCTCTCGCTTGACCCTGGTCTTATGGCTGGGATCCTCCAACACCTGAGGCATCTCTTTCCCCGCCAGCGCTCCAGTTGATGAAGCTCCTGCTGTAGCTCCCCAGCTTGTGACCTTCAGTCCCGCCCTCTCCTCCTCAGCCTGCTCCTGGGTGCCTCCCATGGTGGCACCTGGCCCCAGGGGGCCCCACTCCCGCTCCTGGCACAAGCGTTCCTCCCATGTGCTAAGATCCAGGCCAGTGGTGGCCAGGATCCCATCTTCTGGCTGGAGTCTGTCCTGTAGCTGCCTCTCTCTTAGCTTCTGGGCTTTCAGATCCTTAAACCTGACGAGAGAGAATTCAGCGACACGTGGCTGTATTACAGAAGGACCAAAGGCAAATGGAACGTTGGCCAAACTAACCGCGACATTCATTTCCATATTTATATTTCTGACTGACATCTGTGAGCAACACGCTGTTTCTACATGGCAGCCTGTACCTCCTCCTCGCTGCACCTCCCCTTGCTGCGGCTTGCAGGAGCAGCACAGAGCCCCACATCCTCAGATAGCGCTCCCTCTGCCGGTGGCCGCGCCAGGCCGCCTGGATGGTGCTTGCTGCCTCTGCTCGCCGGCGTCTCCACAGCCGCAGGTTCCTCTGGATGACCAGAGCCGCTTCCCGCCAGAGCAGGAATCGGCGCCGCTGGCTGAATCCCCTCCAGGTGGCCTGAAGGCAAAGTACGGCACGGAGGACGCGGTCCGACCCCACTGCCCCCCTGGAACCTTGCAACTGCCGTCCGCGCCACCATCGCTGCACAGGGAAAGGAAAAAACATGCTTTTCACTGTCATCCTCACATGCTCCTGTACTTTCTAATGGACCCAGCAGTAAAATATTATAATATTTCTTAAGCATGAGACTGAATTAAGACAACAACGCCCACAACTGTGTTGTACATGTTAAAAAAACAGTAATTTTAGCTTTTCAAATGGGCATGCTATAGTAAGTTTCACAGGGTTCCCCCAGTTTTGGAAGAATAACTTTCCACGACTTTTCCAAAACCTTTCCAGTACCACAAGAAAATTTTCCAAAATTCACAAGTTTGCTTTGATTTGATGATCATGCAGTTTCAGATAGTAATTGTCCTGCCCGTGTGCCACGCCACCCTCGTTAACCTCGTGTGGAATCCCCGTGTGATCAGCTGTTTCTGGTTGTTGTCATTAGTCCACATTTCTGTATTTAGTCCACATTTCAGTTTGTTTCCCCAGTCCGGTCATTGTAATGTCACTGCGTGTTTTCTTGCCTGCCCTTTTTATTAAACCCCGTGTTCCCAGATTTCCTGACTGCCGCTCCTTTGTCTCCGCTCTGCGTCCCGCATACGGCATGACAGTAATGCTACAATTTTCGGTACAATAATAGCCAATCTGCTTACCTAATAAACACAGATGGTGGACAACTTTCGCCAATGTGCAAATATCGTTCAATTATTAAGAAAATTAATCCCAATATTAAAATTATACGTGATTGGTAGAGGCAAACGGAGTCAAAAATGGGAAACTGATCAATAAAATTCAAATATGTGCAAAAAAATTAATAAAACCATAAAAACTGGAATAACGAGCAAAATACGCAAAATCTGCGCAGAAATGGATGTTTACCATTGACTACTATTGACTTTCACTCGTACATTTCTGTACGAAGCGGGAAAAAAATGGCTAGTTTCCAAAACTTTTCCTCTCTATCCAAGAACTCCGGAAAAATTATTTTAAAATTCCAAAACTTTTCCATGGTTTTCCATGACCGCAGGTACCCTGGTTTCACTTTATAAGACAACGAAGAACTTTTGTTTCGTTAGGGAAAAGAGGACTTCAGAACGATAAAATGCCAACAGAATCACACCACAGTCACCACAGGACTTACCAAACCCTTTCATACCAGTGACACTTATTTACATCAATAGCTTCGGTGTCATTTCCACTCAGCGACCCTCTTTTTATTGACTGACAGCGTCCATTAGTCAGAGAAGGCCCTTGATGACAAAAAGCATTCAAACACATATGAACGCTATGGGGACCTTGGCCTCCATTCAGTTCACTCACCTCTCTGGATGAGCTGCAGATGATAAGTAAAGCTGATCTATTCACAGTGCATGAGAAAGTCACGTTACGGAGAGTAAGCAAGACAGGGTGTGGCGGCTTGGCTGACACCATGGTCAGAGAGCGCAGCCTGGTACCGCATCAGCACAGAGACACCCACCTGGATCAGGCACGCCGCCAGCCGCATGACGAGGAAGCGCCTCCTCTCCAGCGCGGCTCGCCAGCGGAGCTGTAAGGCCACAATCCGCCGCAGCACCTCCTGGTGCAGCAAGTCCTGCAGCCGCTGGCGCTCTGCCTCCCGCAGGAATACCTGGGGGGTGGCATGGGGACGGCATCACATATGAGGCGGGGACGGCCCTCCCCTTGGCCAGTCACGCCCCAGCCACCGGCCTGGAATGCCCAGTGTAGGCCACTGATGAGAGCCTGGGGGGGCGGTCAGTGACAGAGGCACACTCTCAACGCACGGTGGGTGCGTGGGTGAGTGGCACTGTTGTTTTGGACACATAGCAGGCTGAAACTACTGCACATCTATTTTTAGCAGACATTAATAAGAGAGAGAACATTGCCCCCCCCCCAGCCCATGGACAGAGCTGCCTGATTCCCAGGTATTGGGCTCAGATCCCGCCTCAGCTAGCAGTGTGTGGGACTGCCAGCTTACACAGGTATCCTCCTGCAGGCTAAAGGCTATGCTCATGGAGAATATGAAGCCTTGGAGTGTCATTGGCATGATCCTGTGTGTGTGTATGAGTGAACGTGTCCCTGAACTGGGGTCCCCATCAGGGTGTGTCCTCTCTGATGAGCAGCACTTCCTGGAATAGGCCGTGAATCACCCCAACTTTTGTGTCATTATGGTGTAATTATCGATACAGAAATGTACATGGCTGAAAATTAAGCAGAATATATATGGATGAAGTTAAAATAACTGTTTATATCCATCCATCCATCCATCAACTTCCGCTTATCCGAGGTTGGGTCGCGGGGGCAACAGTCTCAGCAGGGAAACCCAGACATCCCTTTCCCCGGCCACTTCCTCCAGCTCCTCTGGGGGAATTCTGAGGCGTTCTCAGGCCAGCCGGGAGACATAGTCTCTCCAGCGTGTCCTGGGTTTTCCCCGGGGCCTCCTCCAAGTGGGACATGCCCAGAACACCTCACCAGGGAGGTGTCCAGATGGCATCCTGACCAGATGCCCGAGCCACCTCATCTGGCTCCTCTCAATGCAGAGGAGCAGCGGCTCTACTCTGAGTCTCTCCCGAATGACCGAGCTTCTCACCCTAAGGGAGAGCCCAGCCACCCTGTGGAGGAAACCCATTTTGGCCGCTTGTATCCGCGACCGCGTTCTTTCGGTCACTACCCACAGCTCATGACCATAGGTGAGGGTAGGAACGTAGATCGACTGGTAAATCAAGTGCTTTGCCAGCAGCTTCTTCTTCACCATGACAGACTGATGCAGCGCCTGCATCATTGCTGTTGCTGTCGATCTACCGCTCCATCCTTCCCTCACTCGTGAAGACGACGCCGAGATACTTAAACTACTCCACTTGGGGAAGGATCCCCTCCCTGACCTGGAGAGAGCACTCCACCCTTTTCCGACTGAGGACCATGGTCTCGGATTTGGAGGTGCTGATTTTCATCCCAGCCACTTCACACTCGGCTGCGAACTGCTCCAGTGAGAGTCGAAGGTCACGATCTGATGAGGCCAACAGAACCACATCATCTGCAAAAAGCAGAGACCTAATCCTGAGGTCACCAACCCGGACACCCTCAACGCCCTGGCTGCGCCTAGAAATTCCGTCCATAAAAGTTAGGAACAGGATCGGTGAAAAGGGCAGCCCTGGCTGAGTTCAACCCTCACCGCAAACAAGTCCGACTGCCGACAATGTGGACTAAGGTCTGACACCGGTTGTACAGGGACCGAACAGCCCTTATAAGGCAGCCTGGCACCCCATACTCCTAGAGCACTTCCACACAGGACTCCCTGAGGGACGCGGTCGAATGCCTTCTCCAAGTCCACAAAGCACATGTAGACTGGTTGGGCAAACTC
>JAODLC010000007.1:942635-972071 GCA_026781145.1 Hippopotamyrus pictus
GGGGGTGTGGCGGTATAGACCCAACAGAGCTCCACCAACAGAAGTCCCTCTTGCAGAGACAGGCAGCCTTCAGGTCAGTGTCAGTGCTGACCAGAGACTACTGTGATCAAACAGCTATTCCTAACATAGCCTAACGATGCTTTTGCCCTCAATCCCACTTTACTCGCCCTATGGAGTCAGACCCAAGCTTCCTCATGCACAAACGCTTAGATTAAGCCTTGCTGGCCGCAGCTGACGGCGGGAGGAAATGCGCAGGACTGGAAACACAGCCACTGGATTTCTGGTGGGAACACGAGACACGATAAAGCCCCAGGCGCCCCCACCACTGCGCTCACCACCCTGAACTGACATTCTGAGCTGCCAATGGAAAATCCCACAAGTAAAAACAAGTGCCAGCCACAGCATAAGCCAGCAGTTCAATTTCAGAAGGACTCTGAATAAAAATACATTTTTTCTAATGGTGGTGGGGGAGGAGCGGCAGGAATGATCCTCTTGCTGCTTCACAGCACTGACGCAGACCTCTGCCTCGCTGCTCCCTGGTGAGTGATCGCTCCGTTTCGGAGTCGGCAGGGAACCAGGAGACCAAGCCAATCTCACTATCCTTCATTCAAAAGTTCAGATTTTGTTCCCCCTCTGTTCTGTTGTTTTCCATATCATGCACAAATTCTGCTACCCATCCATCAAAATTAAATATTAATTCCACTCGCTCTTCATCGTCACATCAGTCCAGGGCAGCACGTTCAAATCACACATTTACACACAGAAAACATTATTTATTGATCTCATGGTGAACCTCCAGTTTCGTTTCAAACAGCTAACAACCTCAATACTGACAAATTCCATGAAAAGCAGCCCCAAGGACAGGGGCAGATCTGTAGCTCCTTGAGTGAACATACGTGAGGCACCAGGTTGGCCGAGAGGTATTAGCAGGTCTAATGTTAGGGGTCTGAATCTCGGGGTGCTGCTGGGTAAGCCTCTCATGCCGTAGGAATGACCCGACGGTCCCTGCAGTAACGGGATATTCATCAGCCCCCCCACTGTCTTTATAGACGCATAACAGTGGCCTTAGATCATGCACAGGAAGCAGGCGGTAACACCCCCACCCCCCGAAAGTGAGTGAGGCTGTATATCACGCTGGGCACTTTTTTATTAATGGCCCGTGGCCGATGTGAACAAAAGCACCGCTGTATTGCTTCCCTGTGCCATTGGCCCCCAGAGCAGGCAAGGCAGTAATCTGCAAAGCGCGTAGTAATTAAAGAAATATGGGACTCTGGGAGTCATGTGTGCCGATGGGGGTCACTGCTCACCCAGCGAGGTCACAGGGGATCAGACGCAAAGTCCGACCACCACACCCCAGGCCCATACCCAGACGTGGCATGCAGCACAAACAGATTTCTGCCTCGGTGGAAAACTAAAAGGCCCTCAACAGGATTTGGACTTCCTCGCCGATCTACAAATTACACAAACTGAGGCATTACCTAGAAGGCCCAATCACGGCACTGGGCAAATCCCCAGTCTATGTGCGGCAGACGTGAAGCAGACCAGGGATCCCTACCTTGGTGCTCTCTCACTGAGCGTGTTGGCACTCTGCAGGCTCGACAGCGGGCTTCGGGGGGTCTTCCGGGTGATGCCTGACAGCACAACAAGAGTGCACATCATAGGGTGATCGTAAACAGCCAATGGCATTAGGTGATATTTGGGGCTGTCTGGCTTTTGGGTTATCACATATTAACATATATAAAGATGGTGCAGTTAGAGTGAATTAGTTTTCCTTTCCTTGTTGTTATTGAGTACATGAGAAATAACAGAGACGGACCGATGCAGCTTTATATAACGACGTTAAATAACAAGGGTCTTTTCAGTAAGAGCACAGAGCCGAACTGCTGGCTGTCAGGGACCGTTAAACGGTGATCTTACATCTGAAGTTAGTACAGGACGCCAAATGAACTTGCAGCCATGAAGATAGCGATGTGCATTGTGGAGTGTTAGACTGATGCAGTCTCACAGCATCTGTAAACTGCTAAGATTCTTGATACTTTTTGAAAGGGTTACAAAAAAAAAAAAAACACTGCCACACACATACATGATCGCCCTGGACATTAAAGTAAACAAGCTGAAGCATAATCCGTGAACTGTGGCTGCTGCATTTCAGGGGGGTGACTGAAACAGGAGATCATTGTGAAGAATGGCATTACAATCCAGGCCCACTGAATCCACTTCCTCAACATCGACCTTCCGCCCTTTTACCCTCATCACAGTTTGGGTGGGGCTATTCTGAGTGGCATAGGACCCAAAGCTAGGAGAGACCCTGGGTGGGACTCCAGTCCAGCTCCTCTCCTACTCAATACAATAGTTTCCGTCTACAGTGAGCATACAGTATGGCTATAAAGAGCCATTTTACTATAGTGTGACTGTAACAGAGCCATTATACTACACCACGGCTGTAACAGAGCCATTTTACTACAGTACAACTGTAACAGAGCCATTTTACTACAGTACCACTGTGACAGAGCCATTTTATTCTGGAATAATGATACATCAAAGATGTTCAAGTTAAAATGAATCCTTCAAAGAGCATCCTCAGCTTGTAGATTTCACGTGAGTCATTTTAACTGAATACAAGTAATCCTTTGTGCATCTGCTGTGTTTGGCTCTTTGTAGTAACAACAAACACATAGTACTGCTGCAGTCGACTGTTAACACTGATAACAAAAATGCTCATTGTAGAAATACCCCTTCCAAAGAGACGCTGATTAAAGTGATGTCAGGACCGTTTGGAAAGAGACACACAGTCCACAGAGAGTGTCCCCCCCGTGGGGTCAAGCCTCCACCCACCCAGATGTGACACAGCTGTGAGACTTGATGGCAGACAACCACTAACTCCAGAGGTCATGCACAGGACTGCAGACGAGGCCAGTGCGTCATCACATGCGACCAGTGGCATGCAGCGTGGCCCGACATGCGATGAGTGGGATTAGTGGGGGGGGAAATAGGTGCAGCCAGCGGGGGAGCCTGTGTGGCATGCAGGGCGGCCGCTCTCACGCAGACAGCAGCGTATCGGGGTGAGCGATGGAAGGAATGGGGGGCGTGGAAGCCGGCTACCATCCACACTAAATCACCCGTGGGAGGCCCGGATTGATTGGGGCGGGGGGGGGGGGGGTAACAAATTGGGATTCCTGGGATCAATGTGGGGTATCAGAGGTCACACAGCCAATTCAGCGCAAAGTGCCCACGGAAGGAGCTTGCCACTCTTAGACGCGAGCCGCCCAGCTTTGAAGGACGTTTACATGGCCGGCGTCCCTGTGGCTCCACAAAAAAGCCAGCAGTCAGTGCCGAGTCAGGGGGCGTGTTTCTCATCTGGAGCCTGGAGATTGCGGGGCGGGGGGAGTGTGTGCTGGGCCTGGGAGCGGGAGCGGGGGGGATGCAGTCAGTCGGAGCCCTCGCCCTTTTCCCCGGGTGCGTGCAGAGAGCAGTGAGGGATTGTGGGATTTCAGCCTTACTGTACTTCTCCTCTTTGCACCTCTGCAGGATGGCTAAGCTCCTCTGATGCACAGGGTGCTGCAGAAAGCTAAAACTATCCACACTTTTCAAAACTGCACATGGAGCAGCATCATCATGCCCTTTGGAAAGCAAAAAGAGAAATAAACAACAACAGAGAAACAAAATAAGAAAAACAAGAGAGAGAGAGAGAGAGAGAGAGGAGAGAGAGATTATACAGAGAGAAACGACAGAGCATTCTATAAGGGAAATGTGTGCAGATACAGGAAACAGTTATGTTCACCTATTACACTGCCGGCCTGGCTTAAAACTTCCCATTCATTACAGTTCACTTGACATCATGCCTGATCGATTGTGCGCCGATTTCACCAAACAGTCTGTCTTGCCTTTGCCCATTCGTCTGACACACCTGCTCTTTTTGGCCAAGTGATGCATCACACCAGGATAGTTTTCACATTTTAAAAAATGCCTCACATGTGAATATGAGTGCATCTGTGACACGTGCCATTCTGGACAACACAAACAAGTGCTTTTAAAATATACTAAAATTCCAGCAATGGCCTTTGGACGGCTGGAGACAGAGGGGTGTTCCGCATCGCTGCAGATACATTCACTGGCCCGGACGCTGTGGCTCGGAGGGCAGAGAGGCCACTTGGTGACAGAGCGCGAAACGGCCCGATGCTTTGGGGAGCTCAAGGAAACGAGACAACATGCGGCTACAAAGGCAACAAAAGAAGCTGCCGTCTGCTGGGGGGGGGGGGGCTGGACGCAGAAGTTCTGTGGGGTTTTGAGGCAGGCAAGTGGAGTCAACGGAGAGGCCGGCCTCGACAGCTGCAGTGGCTGGGTATGCACACGCCCGTGTACACATACAAGCTCGTGCACACGCACGCACATAGACAACACACTCTGGGACACTTTGGACAGCTCATGTCAAAGCGTGAAGTGAATCACATCCAAGGAAAGAACAATCTGATCGGAGGCAGAATTAGGCAAACTGGTATTGTATGGTGGCAAACTGGTATTGTATGGTGGGAATAATCCTTCCACTGGTTTTGGACAGGACATTTTCTCCCGAATGTGTCCCGTATATAAACTTCCATGTATATAAAAATGCCCTCTATTTGTCTGTGATGCTCTGCTTGTATCAATCGCTGGCATGGTGGCGTGGTGGTTTAGGAACCACATATAAAAAATAAATAAAGCAGCACTGAATAGAGCATTTTGCTGTAATATTAAGACAGTAAGTAAGTAAGCTTAATGAAATACAAGTACAGAGTATCATCAGGCAGCATGTCGGCCTGTGAAAAGTGGGCAAAAGGTGTGGATCTGCAGGGAGAAAAACAAATGATATTCTCTTCTGTTCACAGTCAGGCACCAAAGCGACAGAGAGCATGCTGAGAGAGGGCCTGGACGGCGGCTCGCTCCACACCGCAATCATGCACATGGACAGCACATGGCGCTGCCCTGAAACCTCTCTGTGTAGCAGCATGCCAGCCTTTCCGGAAGGACGTAGCTGTGACGAGCCTGCAGGCCGGGACACGGCCCCAGGACAGGGTGCCGGAGCAGATTAAAAAACGCAGAACTCGGAAGTCAGGCTTAAGCAATGCTGTACGCAGTCAAAGAAATATGATTTAAGTTTTGCTGGCTGCTCAGTAACAAAGCCCCCCCCTCCCTAAGGGTGTGTGGGCCCTGATCACTCACCAGCCTTCTTCCCCGTGAACCTGCGGCCCGCCTCCCGGAAGGCCACCACGGCACGGAAGTAGGCGCGCAGCACGGCCCAGCGGAACGTGGCCACTGGGTCGATACCCATGAGACCGCAGATGAAGGCATTTCTGCTGCTCTTCAGCAGGGCTACAATGTCAGGCCGCATGTGGTCTGTGTTCTTCTCCCTGAAGTCCTGTGGGCAAGACGGAGTGAAGGCATAAGGAGGGCACGGGGGACGTAAGGAGGGCGCGGGGGACGTAAGGAGGGCATAAGGAAGGCGCGGGGGACGTAAGGAGGGCGTAAGGAGGGCATAAGGAGGGCGTAAGGAGGGCGTAAGGAGGGCGTGGGGGATGTAAGGAGGGTGTAAGGAGGGCATGGGGGATGTAAGGAGGGCGTAAGGAAGGCGCGGGGGACGTAAGGAGGGCGTAAGGAAGGCGCGGGGGGCGTAAGGAGGGTGTAAGGAGGGCGTGGGGGATGTAAGGAGGGTGTAAGGAGGGCATAAGGAGGGCGTGGGGGATGTAAGGAGGGTGTAAGGAGGGCATAAGGAGGGCGTGGGAGATGTAAGGAGGGCGTAAGGAAGGCGCAGGGTATGTAAGGAGGGTGTAAGGAGGACGTAAGGAGGGCTGGGGGATGTAAGGAGGGCGCGGGGGACGTAAGGAGGGCGTAAGGAAGGCGCGGGGTATGTAAGGAGGGTGTAAGGAGGGCGTAAGGAGGATGTAAGGAGGGCTGGGGGATGTAAG
This sequence comes from Hippopotamyrus pictus, assembly GCA_026781145.1. NCBI lineage: Eukaryota > Metazoa > Chordata > Actinopteri > Osteoglossiformes > Mormyridae > Hippopotamyrus > Hippopotamyrus pictus. Next base: position 948,578 of record JAODLC010000007.1, read on the forward strand.
GAGAGTGTAAGGAGGGCGTAAGGAAGGCGCGGGGTATGCAAGGAGGGCGCGGGGGACGTAAGAAGGATGTAAGGAGGGCGAGGGGGACGTAAGGAGGGTGTAAGGAGGGCGTGGGGGTTGTAAGGAGGATGTAAGGAGGATGTAAGGAGGGTGTGGGAGATGCAAGGAGGGTGTAAGGAGGGCCGTGAATCTCTAAATACATATATTAAAGAATCCTTAAATGACAGTTATGCTTCAGTCCACAGAACTGCAATCATAATCAAAGGATTACAGTAAATGCCACTAAGTACATTTTGCCTAACCCTGTTTTTTAAAATAATTTTTGGATAATTTGCTTATTGGAACATGGCAGCAATGTGGAAAAAAGCAAAAGAGGTGAGTAATAACTGAAGAATTAACAGGCTATTAAAGTAAATGATGTGGTATTTCTGAAACTGAGGAGAAACAATACAGCAGTGGCACGCGAACACGAGAGTGAAAGAAAGCAGATGATGGGGCCAGCAGATAACCAGGCCTCCATGTGGCCTGTAGGGGGGCGCCAAAGCTTCCCTCCACTCTGCTTGGGGGTGTTACGGATGACCTACACGCACCTTCACGCCATATTTGACCTTCCCAGCGTAGTGCCTTATGATGAACGCAGGTTCCATGACAGCCGGGAACTCTATGTAGCTGTTGCCCTCATGCTGCCTCTTGAATTTGTCCAGCAAGGTCTGATTGGTGGCCTGGGGGAAGCTGTGGCAGAAATGGCGGGGGGGGGGTCAGGCAGGTATTAGGCTACAGACCCACCGTGGTCATTACTCATATGGAGAGCTGTACATGAGCCCAGTGGTGTGTTTACGATGTCTGACACCATACTTCTCATTCTCCCCGCTCTATGCCGGAATACGTCACCGGACCTGGGAACTGACTAGCTTCCTATTTCGCTTTTAAGGCCATGTGCCAGAATTACAGAGCAATTAATAAGCCAATAGATCACCTTTTACGTGAATAAATACATGTCACTAAAGCACACAGAGCCTTTCTGACCTTTTTCTTTGCGCAAACAGCCCAGCCTTGAATCCAACAGTTTATTGGATCCAGATGCGCTTTGAAAGCCCCGAAACTTACCCTTCATGTGAAACTTTAACACTCAAAAAAGGGCCAGGCTTTAAAAGTCTATAGGAGCACTCTTCAAAATGCATGTCTTTACCAACCTGAGCTCAGCTGTGCTCAAATCTATTCGCATTTTGTTTAGTAAAAAAACATTAACAAGGGAGCCATTTAATTGTTAGGTGTTTGGGAAATATTTAAAATCTCCATGGAAGGACGTTCTCTTTTGGTGAACAGCCTGTTAAAGGACACGTTTGTCATTAAAAATGCCAATCTGTCATATAGTCACAGAGTAAGCTGAGGCAGCCACGTTCATTCCTGCCTCAAGGGGGCCCCAGGTTAGTCAAGGTCCACCCTTATCAGCACAAAGGGCTTTTAATTACCATGACATCATGGATCAGTAAAAAAAAAACAGTTCATCACTTTGGCGAGGTGGAGTCAGACACAAGTTACTCGGAGCATAAACGGGAGTCTGAGCCAGAGCAGCCATAGATGACTGGCAGAATGTGCACACGCTCTTTGTACTGCAGTCACTTTTTAGCATCGGGCAGTCGGCTGGCTAGCATGATCAGGGTGGGCAGACGTGGGGGAAGCCCGGGGAAGCTTCTGCACACTCACTTGCTCTCTTCATCCAGCAGGTGGAACAAAGCTGTGGGCTTCTTGCTGATCAGGTTGATGCAGCCGGTGTTGTCGATGTAGTCGATGTGGTGCCAGGCGATGCCCTCAGACCTGTACTCCTCCTGCAGGGGACGGAGAGGACAACACCTGTCTGCAGCAAAGCCCATGTGTCCGTGTCTCCTGTGCCCTTTCTGCTGTTAAAGGCTGCCCTGAGCCATGGCCCGGCGCTGGGGGAGACAGCCACTGTGGGTGATGTAAGCCTCCTAAGGATGTCCTCTATGGTCCAGGCAGAAGTCCACCGGATCCAAGGGCCCATTAGCGTGTGACATCACAGCCCACTGTGGGTGATGTAAGCCTCCTAAGGGTGCCCTCTATGGTCCAGGCAAAAGTCCACCGGATCCAAGGGCCCATTAGCGTGTGACATCACAGCCTACTGCTGAGGGTCGCCTTCTTCCCCAGGCGCCATGTGTTGCTGGATTCATACCAAAATAACATCTGAGCAGCAAAGTGCTGCCAAGTGTGAAACAATCCACTCTCCTTCCAGTGGGTATTTTACCCTTTTATTTAAAGGTGGGGGGTGTAGAGAACACAATCCTCAGTAACATACCAGTGAGATGATTTCCCCCTTTCCTCCTCTTTCCAACAGAAGTAAAAATCCATCTGGAACAACTAGATAATGTTACTATTTTTTAAATGATTTTTTATCTCACTTCCCCCACACAGATTAGTATGGAAGCCTCACTGGTACACACAAATCCTAGCAGAACCTAATAAGGTATCCATGTCAGTCCCACCCGGGGAATGGAATGAAAACAGTAATCAGCGAAGGCGGCCTGCCTGCGGCCCACTGCCGACCGGGGTGCCATGACAGCCCGCTTACAAATGGGCTCTAAAAATACCCGAAGCTGGCACCCAGACCAAGGAAACGCCTTTTGCTAAAGGCACAAAGCAGGGGCTCCGCCTTTAGCCAACATGCCACACTCTGGGGGCCTTGGACACTGCTGGCTTTCCACACTGCAGGTGGGATGTGAGGCGGCTTGGGCTATAGGTGGGATGTGAGAGGACGCACGCCACACGCGGGATGTGAGACAGCTTGCGCCGTAGGTGGGACGTGAGAGGGCACGCACCACACGAGGGATGTGAGAGGGTGCGCATTACACGCGGGATGGGAGTGGGTGCCACACGTTGGCTCTCCACACTGCATGTGAGAGGGTGTGCAGTGCACGCGGGATGTGAGAGAGTGCCACATGCGGGATGAGAGAGGGCACCATAGGATGTGAATCTTGCTGGAGGCCAACTGCTGGGAAAAACCCACCATAGCACTTGTGACAGTCCATGTGGCCGAAAACTGAAAAGCAACTGGGGTAACATGGAAGGAGATGCACACGAGACCCAGAAGGATGCCTCTAGGGCTCGCTAGCCCAACAATATCAGCAGAACCAAAGAAATATTAGGGACGCCTGCTCTTTCCTCAAAAGACACACCCATAATCGATCTGATAAATTCAGGGTCCATCAGTACAGATGCTGAGAAATGAGGAGACAGGCTAAAGGGGGTTCTAAGGCCTGACATGTAAAGGAGAACAAAAACAAGAAATATTTCTGTGCGGGAAGCGACGACAGGCGGCAGGTATGTTGAGCAAGCGTGTTAAGAACCGCAGTGCTGCCGGGCTTCCAAAGCTCAGCGGTATCCAGTGTGGATCTGGAACGATGCAACACTCGGACGACATGCAGCCAACTCAAGACGGCTGCGGGAAAAGCGTGGGGCGGCTTCCCCGAGGAGGCCGAGGAAATACGGTTGTGCTCAGGGTGTGTGTGGGCCAGCATGACACATACTTTCCTGTGTTCAAACGGATCACTGGCCACGAGAGGTCTGATCTTTGTTCCTTCATTCGGAAAGCTCGTAGGGAAAGCGCAGAAAGTATGCTCCACACTCACCCTCGAGCAGAGCCCAAGTTATGATGAGGATAAGGCCGCTGTCTTACGGGTGTATGAGCTTGTTCTTGAAATCCAGTGGTTTTTCAAACACTGCAAAACTGCCACCCAAACCTTTGCGGATTCGCTCACGAGAAAAATGCCCTTTTTGATAAATGGTGTGCTGCCAGTAAGATGCACACTTTTGAACAACCGAAGGCCTGCCCCCCCACACTCAGCGTACACTGAGGTAACAGGGTGCTGAAGGAAGTCACATGTTCTGGAAACACATTTATTTCTATTAAGTGTGAAACGGAAGACTGGGATTGTTCCCATGCTAAAGTTTCCCGGCATAATTCAGTACTTCAGAAAGCAGTGTTGTGGTGAAGAAATACACTGCAGCCATGAGCCACTCAGGTAGGATATGCAGGTGTACAGGGAGCCAGCTGGGTGGCTGGAGCTGAACACAGAAAATGCCAATTCATGCTAATTAATGCTAAAGGGAGAGAGCTTGTACTGGCCTGAAATACATATACAGTACTGGTCTGACATATACCGCTGAGTACTGCTCCCAGCTTTATGGTGATAGGGATTCACTGCCGCATACAATATCAATAAAACCAAAACACCGGAAACGGAGCCGGCGGGGCCGGTGGTGACACCGGGCATCTCGTCAGCAAGCAGCACAGCTCTCCTTCAGCCACCTGGCTCAGGGCACCAATGGACTTCAGAACCGGCTGACAGCAAATGAAAGAATTTACAGCAATACCGTAGATGGCTGGGCAGAGCGTGGGGGTGTAACCACGAAAGGAAAGCTAGTGTTCAAAGAGGCCGGGCTGCATTTATGAGCGGGGGGCCGCACACGGGGCAGGGATGTGGGCCGGCAAGGGGCCGCCGCGGGCCCCCGCCCACTGACACCGGCTCGCGGGGCCCCCGCCCACTGACACCGGCTCGCGGGGCCCCCGCCCACTGACACCGGCACACTGCCTGGGATGGACACAGTCCCACTGCAGAATTGTACAGCACAGGAAAAAAAAAAAAAAAGCCCTGGCCAGCACCAAAGAACAAACCCCCCCGGGAGGCTGTAGCCTGGGGGACGTCTGATAAATGTCAGATTTCTCCCCGACGCTGACATAATAAAACCCACGCATCATAATTCTGCAAAATCCCATTGGCCATTACACAACTCCCATGATGCATTTCATTTGTGTTCTCAGTAATCCACCTCAAATAGTACAAACCAAGCTTATGGTATCGTGATGATCTGTGCCATTACTGAAACATCACCACCATGCTGTGGAAGAATGGAGCGAGCTTCCAATAGCAGAAGTGCTTCTCCGTTGCCAATGGAAACTGCCCACACAGATCAGTATTACTTAATTACGGCATCACACCTTAGAAGTAACCGAAACAGACACTGTCCTAAGGGAGTGAAAGGTCACTTATTCCCGTTAAGAGTGGGAGCGGCAAATACTGTCACACAAAAAAAAGGTATTCATTCGGATGATTGTGCCGTCCCGGAGCACGCTCAGGAGGAGGATCTCACAAGGGAGCACTGCTGGGTTCCTGAGAGGAAGCTCTCAGCTCTGGGACGGTGACCAAAAGGTGAAAAGACGCAAGGCATTTAATAAACGGACGTGTCCATAAGTGCCAGGCTGGGATAATCAGACACGCGAGATGACATTCACTCCGCCGATCTGCGGCTGGCTTGCTGAACGAGCCACAGTGCCTCTCCCCCTATCTGCAGGAGGAGGGCTCCCGTATATCAGGATGACGGGACAAGATGGTAATGAAATCAAATGGAAAATAAACGGTGTAGGTGTGCTGACAGCTGCCGACTGTAAATCACGCTCCTATGAGTACAGTCCTTAGCGGTACAGCATGTGCGGCACAGGGGAGATCCCGACACAGAGAGTCTGCTGCGGGGGAGAGAGGCGACAGCGGCACGCAGCCCGGCTTTCAAAGCTGCTACGAAACAGCCCCTCCCAGCCCCACACTGTCACTCGGCATGGCAACACAGAACTCCAAATGCCCAGTGCTGCGTTTTCCACAGACACTGTCTTTCAGGACAACAGGACTAGAGTTCTTCCCAAGAGCAAAGCAAACGCCCTCCAGACAGAACACCCCCACCTTCAAGAGATCTCTGGCAAAAGCCACGACGACGATGATGATTATTTCAGATGGCTGCCTTTGTAGGTGGATTAGGTCATCACAAAGCCTGCTGCTACAGAACTGTACTACATGGCTGCTATGTCAGTCTCTACAGTTCTCTGAATTCTTAAGGAGCACAGAAGAGCTGTTTCCTAGTGAAACTACTTTATCAAGCCAGTGCACAGTCTGCAGATGTGGAATGACAAGGTCACACACCACGCAGCTCCCCTTTGTGCTATGTTCATTTTTAATCCCAGCGCAAGCCTGTAAGATTTTCCCCGAATGTGTCATAGAGCCAATAATGGCACTGCAGCTTGAGGGTCAAGACAGAAATGGATTCTCCAGACGTCTCAATTCTCATCAAATCTAATCATTCCAGAAATTTAAGCTTAACATCAAGACCCTCATACTGCAGCCACAGGTCTCCAGCCGACACAGGGGGACGTCCTGCCCCTGGCCCCCAGGGCGGAGCCTGCTCCAGCCGGCCGGCAAACCCCTTCCCTTCCACCCTCTGTCTGGGATGTGTGGCACCCACTGCAGGCGTAGGCATGCATGTCATATGTGACATCATTCATGACACTGGTAGGAGAACACAGCATGGTTCACCTCACAGCGCTGGGAAGAGGACACAGCAGAGTTCATCACCCACATGCATTTGCTGCTTTGTGGACAAGAATTTAAAGTAAATAAAACAGCTAACAATCCTTTCGTTTCTGCTTCCAGCTTTTCTGAGAATGGAGCTCACCAACGGCAAGTTAACCTGATAGTGGAAGTGTCCAACTGGACATAACAGGCTGCTGTCCATGCATGCGGACGCCACCAACGGCGGATGGCGAGAGCGCTCGCGCTGGCGGCGGATGGTGAGATCGCTCACCTGCTCCAGCTTGAAGGTGTGCTGGTTGAAGTAGTGCTGGAGTCTCTCGTTGGCAAAGTTGATGCAGAACTGCTCAAAGCTGTTGCTCTCATAGTCTTCAAAGCCAAAAATGTCCAACACACCAATGGACAGGATCTTGGAGGGAAGGATGTAGGGAGTAAATTAGAAGAGACAGAAAAAACAGAACATCTGGAATGTGCAGGGGCTAGGAGGAAGGGTAACAGAATTGGGTAAAGATATAGCAGCGAGTATGCTCCGGTAAATCCCAGAGCAGCGAGTACGCGCTGCTAATTCCCAGACCAGCGAGTACGCTCCGATAAATCCCAGACCAGCGAGTACGCTCCTGTAATTCCCAGAGCAGCGAGTACGCTCCGGTAATTCCCAGACCAGCGAGTACGCTCCGGTAATTCCCAGACCAGCGAGTACGCACCGGTAATTCCCAGAGCAGCGAGTACGCTCCGGTAATTCCCAGACCAGCGAGTACGCACCGGTAACTTCCAAAGCAGCGAGTACGCACCGCTAATTCCCAGGGCAGTGAGTACGCTCTGCTAATTCCCAGACCAGCGAGCCCGGTCCGCTAATTCCCAGAGGGCCGTAACCTCAAGTATCATAGTGCTAGTGCAGCAATGCATGCTGGAGTCCCCGGAAAGGGTTGTTACAGCCTCACCATGGGCTGTTGGCGTTAGAGCGACCGACAGAGCTGAATGCTTTCAAACACATTTGTGTCAGAAGAGACTAGAGGCAGGTAGATGCTGAGTCACAGAGACAGCATTTCAGACATCATTCCTGACTTCTCCCCAGGCATGCGGCTTCTGTCCGGCTGCACAGCAGGTACCTCTGCGGCCTCTGCAGTACCGTCCATATTTCAGGGCATTTGTAATGGCGCCGTGTGTCTCTCTGGAGCTGCATTCTGTCACCGTGTCTGGAGGATCACATACGGTCCCTTGAGCAAGGTACTTAACTTCAGGGGTGCCAGGTAAATGAATGGCTGAGCCGCTGCTCTGACCCCAAGCTTCTCTCTAACCTGAATGGTCGTATGTCCCATGGGAGCTTCATGGGAAATTGGAAAATCAGGACTTCCAGTACACCTGAAACCATACTTACACAAATGGTAAATAAAAGTATCAGGGTCATGAAGAGGACTAGTCCCTCATAGTGTCCTTCTGGGGGGGCACCGGGTTCGCGCCATATGTCACACCCCTGCTCAGCCATTCGGAATAATAGAGGCATTTACTGCCCAGAAAATAAAGCACTGTTCATGTGGATTTCCCAGAATGCCCCTGCACAAATACCACATCTGGGCAAAAGGAAACGGGTAACACAGGAGAACACTCCCTGGTTCTGGTGGGGGTGTTGGGGGGGTTAGAACAGACCTTAGGTTGTTAAAGTGAGAGGTCCACCTAGATACCCTCCCTTTCTCCAAACTAGTGCTGCAGTCCAAAGCAGAAGCCTGCCTCATGAGCTCACCTTGGCACTCTCCTCCAGATCCTTGTTGTTGAGCAGGGCGTGGTTGATCCGGAACACGATCCAGTCAAACAGGGCACTGTAAAGGGATTTGGCCATCGAGTCCCGCACCGTGCCAGCCTGAGAACAACAAGGGCAACATGTTACTGGAGGCCAACTGAGCCTCACGTTTTCATCTGGGCTGCCGTCTGTACTGCACCCCCTGGTATCCATGGAGAATTCAGACGGGACAAACGGGACAGACCGGCCAGGCATCTCAGCTGTTCCTCAGAAATAATACTTAACTGATTTAAAGAATGGGGAATAAAAGGAGCATTATGGACCCAGAGCTGAGTCAACAAATGATAAGAGATACGTGCCTTAACTTAAATGGAGGCAGAACCTGCTTAGGTCAGATGCCATGAAACCTGATCACTGCTGAGCTTCATGGCACTTCTGCCATTTTCTCATTATTTTGGCAAAACAGTGGCAGGCCTGAAGGGGGTGGCGGGGAAATCACAGAAATGACATCACCTTCATCCTGTCAGTTCTAACGGTGCAGAAGTGCCTGAGGTCTGTCTTTTACTTGTGTATTATGGGCCGACATGACGGCAAGGCGCATCATGAATACACGTGAAAACAAAACAGACCAGACTCAACCAAAAGTCAGGAAAGCTTCCTGTGATATATTTATAAGCACACACATAGCTCTCAGCGCCGGTTTGAAGCCTGTCTCTCAGGATGAACATTCCGGATCAGTGGCGCACGCTTCATGATCGTCACCGGGAGCTGAGGCCCGAGATGCTGGGAGCGGAAAGCCGATGGCAGGACACCACGGGCGGGAGACTTGGAGGAAGAAACCCGGGGCGCTATCATGATCATGAGAACGGGCTGGGGAGCTACAGCAGCCATAAACCACCGATAAGCTACTTATTAGTCAACCGGCCTGGTATACGAACACGGCGACATGCTCCAGCAGAGAGGCATGCAGCTGGGATGCAATCTAATGGAGGAACAGCAAATACGATTACCGCACAACTCCGAGAACAAGATAATCCTGTTCTCTAACAATAAGAGGCATTTAAATCCATTTGTTCTTTGACAAAGGATGGAAACTACTGAACGGTTTTAACATTCAACATGGTGATCTTGTTTTGGATACATTAGCAGACTACTTGGTGATGCACAAGAAACCACAATGTAACGGAGGATGGCTAAGAGCTATTCTGGCGGATTTCTTTTTGGTATCAGGCTGTTACCAGAGTTTTACAAGGCTGAAAATGTGGCTCCATTTTGGAGGAGAAAGCTTGGCAGGCCCAGGTCAGACCTCACCAAAATGACATCATCACTAATAAGTGCCTTTCCATGTTTACTGAACCCCTCCCATCACAGGAAATCAGTGTGAGTCGTTCCATGCCAGACACTAGACTTGCATGGTGATACGGACATGCACGGCCTGTTGGTCAAGGTGGCCTATCAGGTGGGCCGCTGCATCCCCATGTGACTGGAGAAAATCACAGCCGCCGCTGCAGGGAAGACTGCTTCACAATCTGCCAGAGTGAGATTACAGCCATATATCAGTGAACGAGATTTGGGAGAAAGACCCAAAATGTACCGCAGCCCAGTCCGTGACGTCTCCATTCCAAAGCGAGCAGAGGCAGGACGCAGTCACGGCTGTTCCGCACAACCCGCCGGCTCACATCCTCCTCCTCCAAGCCCTGGCCGACCTACGTTTAGGTTACTTATGTTTAGGCAGTGTGTGTCCTGCTGATGGCCATGACTTGCCCTTCACTTTAGGCTTAGTCACTATTACGGTAATTTGTAGTAAAATACTCTGGGGAAAAAACCGCCAAAATACCGTATTACCGCAGTATGTCTGGACGGTATAAATATTACATACCGGCCAAGTCTACTTCCCTTACTATCTTTATGAAAAGGTCAGATTCTGATATTTACTTTTTCTCCTCCTTAATTAATTACTGCTTCATTCCTCTAACACACAAAGGTGCTAACATGCTAGCACACAAACACATCAGGCGTTTTTTTACTAACAGGACAGGGTAAACAGCTATGGGAGATATCAGCTTACACCATTTTTTCCCACCCATCTCAGTAGCAAATAATCTTGTCAGAACCAGTACTTTCTCATTCCAGCTATTCACCCTTTGCTTCCCTGGCACAAATCCATAATCCAGGATGGTCAACGGACTGTGGTGCAGGACACAGGAGTGATCCCACGTTTTAAGAGGTGTCTCTCCATTGACGGCAAGGCACATTGGGTCTCTGAGGGCCATGCGGACATGAGGCATGACACAGCAGTGTGGGAAGTCCTCAGATTTCCAGAAGCTCCGATTCCGGCCCTGCAGGTGTCTGAGGTGAAGGATGAGCAGTACCTCAGCCAGCTTGTAGGGCACGATCAGCCTCTCGCCCACCGTCACGGTCTTCCGAGTGGTCAGGGCCTCAAACAGCATCTCTTCTTTAACCTGTCAAGCAGAGACCTCGGTGAATTTATGAGAGAGGACGAGCCTCAGCCACATGCCCCAAGTTCTTCACCCTGTGCTTGGACTAGATGGCATGTTCTTCAAAGCCAGCTTCACAGTGAGAGGGGTCGCGTTCCTTGCTGTGTCAAGCAAACACCCTGCTGACAGTCCAGGGCTGAAGAATAGCAGTTACTCTGCGATTCTTGGGCCCAGTACCGAAAGCTCAGACTTTAATTCCGTGGATTGTTTAGTTATGTCTATGGCTTCTGGCCATAAGAAAGATGTTCTCGGTTACTGACGCTGCCCCACGGCCCAGGTGGCTCACGCTGCAAACATCTGCTAGCTGAGGGAAATGCATCATGAAGAAGGCCACCATCAGCAACCGTATGCATGTCACCTTCGTGACAGTCCAAGACACAAGGACATGGGTGACACAAGAGAGCAGGATGCTACAGCAAATGAGCAACAGAGAAAGGAGAGGAGTGATTTTGTTACCTAATGGCAGGATGTGACCCAATAAATGTGAACATGGATACTGTATCTCCCCTGAGACACTCTGGTGTGGCTTTAAGTGGGTCAGGGCACATGAAAAACAATATACACCTCGACCCAGTTAAAGGTTCCTTTACTGAGAACAGAATTAACTCCACTCGACGCCAGTGACGCTCCCTGACACAAATGCTGGCAATGTAACAGTGCTTCACATCCCCAAAAAGGATCTGTGCATCCTGACATTGAACTGCATGAATTGGCACTTGGCAATTAGCATCTCCCCATGTTCCAGGTGGAGCAGCAGCCCAAATGTACAAAAGCACCCCCCCCCCCCCCTCAAAACAGGCAAGCGATCTGGATTCCAACGATAACGGGCCACAGTGGTGACTGGACACCGTGTCCTCAAGATGAGGAAAGTTACAGATGGCCTTCCGCCTTCCTGGAAGCTGCCACTGTTACATCCTTGACAGCTTTGGGAAGCAAAACTGTCGCAATTATTTTATGAACTATTATCTCCCATCGAGGAAACTTTTTCATGGGTGTAAACAGAGCAGCTGCACTTGATTCTTATGGTGCCAACGGGTAACAGCCAGTCTGCAGAGGTCACAGCGCATGCTGAGGTGAGCACCAGCCAGGTCCTGGTAGCACATGGGAGGATCCGGCTTCAAATTACAACGTTAAACTATTTGGCTTGGAGTTGGCAACAGGATGTAATTCGAATCAAAATCATTCCTTTGGAAAAACTTGTTTTGAACAACCGAGAAAGAATTAAGCTAAAGCTTTAATAAAATCAAAGCTGACTATATTAGCAGCACGAACTCACCCATAGCTCAATTTTTTCAAGTCTTTGACTCGCACAAAAATGTTATTCCACATAATTAAAGAAAACAGGGTGTCTGTCCCATGTGCCACAGTGTGATCCTATCATTTGCTCTTGTCACAGATCTACTGTGGCTAATTTAATTAGCAGATCAGCTGGGACAAAGAAAAACAGGGTAATTACAGTGATGAAGCGGTGAGGTGAGCCGCAGGGAGCCTGAACCCCAGACCCCAAACCAAAAGTGTGTACCGTCACCTAAACACTAACAAATATGGAAAGTGAGTCTCCATGGTACAGGCACGTGTTAATCACACGGCCCCCCTCGTAGAGCTGCACAAACATAAACAGCGTCAAGGCCCCTCCCACCCCCTCTGGGATTGTCTTCCCACCCAGCCCAGGGTCTGGCACGCTTCTCTACCACACCCTGATTTGCTGATTCATAAATATCCATGCTGGAAGTCTGACTTTCCCCACTATGTCAGGGTATGGTTATTTCTGCACACTGCCATATGCCTCTCTGGCTGTCCTTCACGTTCCTCCAAAGCTGGTTTTTAACACTGAATGCAGCTGCTTCCCCAGTGAGCCCTTCTGACAGCAGCAGAGACACGACACACTTACACAGACAGGACACTGTGCCATCCCCAAACAGGGTGTCTGGGAATAGACTGGGAATGCAGTGCGAACACACTCCTCTCCTTATGCACCATCTGAAAACCATTTCAGCAGCTATACTCTTCCTAAACTTCAAGTTAGTCTTGCTTTTGTATTTTTGTTTTACCTCACCTACTGCAGAACAGTAGCAAGGGAGAATTCAGCATCTCAATAATGATTTTTAACGATGGTAAAGATTTACTTGCCGAGCAAGCGGTGATGGGATCTCGGCACCTCTGCGTACCCAAGCACTGCGGCATGCTCGGTACGTGGGTGGGACACTCGCCTTTGTGGCCTGGGACCCATGGGGGGAGGGGCAGCCTTCATTCAGAGATGGTGCCTCATTCAGAGGCATTCCCTCAGGGACCCCCTATGAGCCCTACCGTGGCCACCGCTCCCATCTGGAATGGACCTGCACTCAAGGTCATGCTTAACACTACCTCCAGCCTGTGGGCTGGTGGCATGCGGGTCTCTCTGCACGGAACATCAGCGACACACATTACATCATGTGGGCTTAGGAGCTCACATTTAAAATGTGCTTCCCCCTTTCCTGCTTCCCCCTGCTAGCAGCCCCATGCAGCAACAGTGATGCACTGAGACTCTGAAGCAGAGAACCAGTAAAAATAATGACGGGGGGGGGGGGGGGGGCACATGGAGGGCAGGTCGGAAGAATGGCCTTCCCCAAAAACACTGCTAACACTCTAGAACAGGCAAGTCCTCTTAGCGCGGGGCGTATATGATAATTAAATTATGCAGAGCCTCCACACCACATTCCTAAACATGATTCAGCAGCTGGAGCCGCCGTCTGCGGGTGACACCGACAGGGGCGGCCCGGCTGCTGGTCACATGACCTCAGGCACTACAAAGCACCTACTCAGTGCTTTCAGTGCCTGGCACATACAGCTAATTAGGAGGCAGTTAAAACGACATTTTAGATATGTTCTATTCAGAGCAGCTATTGAAAATATGGAGAACATGATCAAATAAAACCTTAATTGACAGTATCCTGCTTCCAGGAAGGATATTTATTATTTCATTGAGAAAAACAGAATAATTTGTACAAAGGCTCCTCTTAAGTCTTGTTTTTCTCATCTGACTTTCTGAAAAGGAAAATGTTCTCTGGGAAGGCATTCCCTTTTAGTATGCGGCAAATCAGAGAGTTACAATAAAGCTTTTAAAGGAGTCTTAGCTGGAAAGGATCGTATTAAACAGCTTAGAATGGAGGACTTCTTCTCGGGGTGAGGGTGGACTGGGGAAGAGCAGTGACAATTTGGGTTGGAGGGGGACTGGGTGCAGGAGCCTGCAGATGCCCTGTCAATCCACAAAGAGGGCTGCCCCTCCCCCACACCATTTGCAGACCAAAGGCACATCTGGTGCACGTCGCCACTTCGCAGCCCGCCTACCTCTTAGGTTACATCAGCAGGGATAACAGACGCAGACTCCTAAAAGCGTGGCTGCATCTTCACAGCTGGCCACAACAGCTAGGAAATGATTCAAATGATTCAAAATGACAAACGGGCCTGATGCAGATGCTCTCACATGGGGCCGTAACAGGGATGGCTCACCTCGAGCAGCTGGGACACAATGGGCAGGACGTCCAGGTTGCAGATGTCGATGGAGTCATCCCGATAGGTCTTCTTCTTATAGCGGATATTCCCCAAGTGAAGGATAGCAGACAACAGAGAAAAGATCCTGCAAAAGGAGAGGAGAACATGATCTAGTTGCATCAGCATTAAAAAACTTTTCCCGACTCGTCATACACGGAGAAGGCAGGCCTGGGTCTGATCAACGCAGGGCCACACAAACGTAGCCAACCATTAAGTGGGAAATCCACATCATTGGGCCGGCGGGAAGCCCACCCTGTCCCGCCGTCATGGACCAGGTTTGCTGTTTAAGTGTGGCGGGCAGGAAGCCCACCCAGTCCTGCCATCGCGGACCAGGCTTACTGTTTAAACACGGCCGGCAGGAAGCCCACCCCGTCCCGCCGTCGCGGACCAGGCTTACTGTTTACACACGGTCGGCAGGAAGCCCACCCCGTCCCGCTGTTGCGGACCAGGCTTACTGTTTACGTGTGGCGGGCAGGAAGCCCACCCAGTCAAGCTATCATGGACCAGGTTTACTGATTACACACGGCCGGCAGGAAGCCCACCTCATCCCGCCGTCGCGGACCAGGCTTACTGTTTACACACGGCCGGCAGGAAGCCCACCCCGTCCCACCGTCGTGAACCAGGCTTACTGTTTACACACGGCTGGCAGGAAGCCCACCCAGTCACGCTATCATGGACCAGGTTTACTGTTTACGTGTGGTGGGCAGGAAGCCCACCCAGTCACGCTATCATGGACCAGGTTTACTGTTTACGTGTGGTGGGCAGGAAGCCCACCCCATTCTGCCGTCGTGGACTAAGCTTACTGTTTACGTGTGGCGGGCAGGAAGCCCACCTCGTCCTTCCATCGTAGACCAGGCTTACTATTTACACACAGCAGGCAGGAAGCCCACACCATCCCGCCGTTATGGACCAGGCTTACTGTTTACGTGTGGTGGGCAGAAAGCCCACCAACTCCATTGCCAGCTGCAGTCGCTCAAAGTCGTGCTTCAGGTCCTCTCCTTCCACCGTGAAGCAGTCCTGCTGGGGCAAACAGCAAAGATCGTACCATTAGTGGAGGTGTCCGGTTAGTCAGTCACTCCTCCCACAAGCAGGGAGCCCCTTATGGAGGGGCAAGCAGGGCTATGGGCCGAGCCCTGGGGCCTCACTGTCTGACTTTCTGAAAGCTCAAACACTAAGAGAACTGATCTAAAGGAGCAGGGAGGAGACAGCCTTCTGGAAAGCGAGCTTTCAGCTTGGTCAATAAAGTATTTTTTTCTCAGATACTTTACAGATTCAGACAGAATGGACTCCAGTCTATTAAACACCCCACTGGAAAAAAACTACAAGGCCTATAATAAAAACCAAACCGAACACAGCTAATATATTATAATCTTACTCTTTATAGCTAGTGTTAAAAATAATACTTAATGAAGAATGGAAAATACATCAAGATAAATTCAGCAGAACAGAAACCTGGTTATTGGAGAGATTCCTGTTTTTCAAAAACCAGTGATGCAATTAATGTTCCTGAATTCCACCCCAACTGAAACTCAAACATGGAAACACAGCAAAATGCATAAAACAAAAAAGATCTTATTTCTTTTAATAAAAACAGTGAGCAAAAAAATCTGGTTTGTGGGAATCTCTCCACTGTAATTACGGTTAGGTTTTTTTTTTCCACTTTTTCCATTTATCTGACATACACACATGTGCGCACACACACACACACACACACACACACACACACATGCAGTCCACATATTCATTTGTATCTTTGTGGGGACTCTCCATTCATTTCCATGGCAGAACCATAATCCCAGTTATGATAACCTTAACCATAAGTAACCAAACAAAATACAAGTTTTGGCATTTTTTGTTTTTTAATTGCAGTCACAGATTTTTATAAAGTTGAGGTTATTCTTGTGGGGACTGAGAAAATGTCCCAGCAAGGTAAGGCACTACAGGTTTTTATCACATTGTGGGAAAATCTGGTCTCCACAATGTAATGATTACAAAAACATAAACACATGTGCATGTGCACACACACACACACACACACACACACGTCTATGTGGCTAAATTCTAAGGACTGTCTGGTAGATTTTAGCACGTCAACATGAAGAGAGATTACTTTCCTCAAATGGGAAACTGAAATCTGAATCATATTTATGAAAAGTTTTTACTGAAGCACCACAAAAAGACTAATGCCGCTTGCTACATGCCCCAAGTTGACATTTTACCTTCCCTAAGCCTTCTATAATCTGGGACTTTATCCAACAACCTCCAGGGTAAAAATGAATGTCTGTGATGAGCGCTGTAGCCCATCAGCCATACTCTGAAACATCAGAGTTGAAGTCAATAGGCTCAGGTACTGTAGAATAATTCCGTGCTGCAAGGGATGATCCAAGATACAAGAAAGTCCAGAGGCACCACAATAATAAGGGAATGGTAAAGAACACAATGGCAGGGCGCAAACCTGATGCACAATCCGGCGCAATAATTAACCACCAGCTCTAATTCGAGTATTTTGCAGCGAACATTCATGCATTTCACCAAACTTATGCAGGAAAACCTGATGAAATGAAACAAAATGAAAACACAGGTCACAGATGCTACATTCACTGCTCACTCGTTGTCTTCCTCCAGTAACACTGACAGGAAGGGACGGCGTGATTTCCAAAAGGCTCAGGACGCCAGCGGGCTCACTTACCCTCCCTGGTACTCCACATCCCTTGCCAGCGCTCCCCAGCCCTCCCTGACAGGCAGCGTATTAGGAATCCACCAGCAAAGAGCACAGAGAGGCATTGGGGATGCACTCCATTCCCAGCATGCAGCACTCAGGTGTGGGCATTTCGCACTGCCACAGGCAGGAAGAGCAGACAGCCCTAGTGGATGGTGCCTATCCTGCTTGGTCATTCGCCTCAGGAAACTGCGACCTGACTGGGCTTCGATGACACATCTATACAGCTCCAGTGAGGCAGCCTGGGTCAGGGGCCACAGCCTAGTGCTTAGCAACAGACATGAATGTACTGCAGGGCACCGCGGTTCAGGAGCACCAGGAGAGAGGGGGCCTTTTGCAGGCCCCAGGTGCTTACATGAAGCCGATGTAAAGAGGCCTTATCACTGTAGTTATCTGGGCTTTGATCTATCGCCTGGAGCTGAATGGAGGATGTGACCCATATCCCGAGAGTCACAGGGGCTGCAGCTCAGTGAAACGGCAGCTAGGTGGCAGTGTGATGCGAGGCAGCCTCGAATCGAGGAGGTCGTAATGGGGTGAGGGTGGAGAAGGTGTGAGGACTGAGGCAGGTGGACACAACCCGAATCAAAAATGAAAGCAGAAATCACAGAACCAAAGGGAAGCGGGGTAGGGGGCAAGCCCAGGTGTGAGGTGAGAATTCCAGAAGCCCAGCGTGGGGGGGGGCTGGGGGGGTGGAGGCAGGGCTACACCAGCACTGATACAAAGAGCAGACATACTGACCGCTTCACTCTCACAGTGATTTCCCCAATGCGACGTGTGGCCTTTCTGTGTCATCTGTAAATAAGGCAGATGGGGTTAGGTAACGTCCCAAACACAGCACGCTTTCTGCACGCTGGGGGGTGCAATGAGAGTTCAGACAGACAGCCAGCCTGGCCCTGCACGTGTCCACGCCTCACAAGCTCAATACGGAGGGCTGAGATGACCTTCATGGCAAGACTCAAATAAAGAAGAACAATAAGCCAAGTCACGTTCAGGATGGACGGTGAAATTAGACGCGGCAGGATGATTGCATGAGGTCTTCATTAGGTCTAAATGGCCATATGGACGAGACACATAAACACTGTACCTCTTAGCATTTCTGAACAGAAAGTGGAGCACACTTGCAAACCACATTAGGATTAAAGTTAGAGTGCGGCCAGAAATATCCGTTCAAATAAAAATACAGAAACCAACTTCTCTCCTGTACTGGAACATCTCTCGTGACTTATCTACTAAGATACAATTCTGCACCCCCTATGATAGCATCACTAAAATCTGCACTTCAGCCACATCACATAGTTGCAGCCCCGAGGTTCATTGGCTGCGCCCGGTGGCACGTGGTCAGCCTGCATTGCAGGCGGGGCCACATGGGGCTGCTGTAAATCGTTATGCTGGAGTGAGTGTGGAGTGTGGGTGGTGGGTGGTTTACAATCAAGCAGAAGCTCCTAGGGCTGCTGAACAATGCCCCCCATTTCCGTTTTCCTTTTTGCAAGGTGAGAGAGCAGCATGCCTGCCTCCCACAAACCTCTGGGAGCAGGAGCATAGAGCTACTGCATATTAAAAACGCAGATTACAACAAGCAGAGATTACAGAAAGAGCATATTATACATCATAAACAGATATATTCACACATGATATATATATAAACACAGATTTCACAAAAACAGCACAAGCTCGACACAGACTACCACAGAAGTAACTTTTCTTATAAACTGCAGTGCCCTCTGCTGTGGGTATCAGCACTGGAATCCAGTGAGCATGCCAGTGCAGCTGTGCACCCACCTGGTTGAGGTAGTGGTACTCCTCTGGCTTCTGCAGGTGGAACATGGCCCTCTCTTCCTCACTCGCTCCTGCCAGCAAGTAGTAAAACACGTGGTAGTTCCTGCAGGAAACACGCGTTACGCTGTTAAGAAGCTCGGCTCTCGAAGAAAGAGCCCTTCCGGGAATTAAATATCCATGGCAGGAAGAATATCAACATGACAGGAGGTTCTGCACAGCATAAACGGCGGCTGCGCTGCACTTCAGTGCCATTCATTTTAATAAAGAGGCAGGGGAGGAAGATATTTTAATATTTTCCTCCGTGTCTTTGTGAGTGTGGAATTTTGCACGTTTTCCTCTTGCATGTGTCGGATCAGTTTGGGTTTTCCAGCCTCCCCCCACAAACATAGAGGCAGATCAGCTTGCTGTCACCATGAGCCGCTGTGTCAGTCCTGCAGCAGACTGGCTTTCCGGCCAAGGTGCCCCCTCCCTGATGTTCACCGAAACCCTACGCGGTTCTGGGAAACTGACTCCAAAAAACGAAACCATCTGACCCTCAGAATTCATGACACGTCATACTTGCAGACCGGGTCTAAAAGGGGGCCGATTTTATTGCACCTCTCATCCATCGTCTTTTTTTGCTCAAAGTCATCACTTAGGTAACCATAATGCCCGTCACGGCATCTCAACAGTGGAGTGAAGCAGATTTAATTCACGAAGAAGATCAGACATGAGTGAGGACATTGCTGCATTTGAAACGGTTCAATGTAGGGCTACAAGAATGATTCCTGGTCTTAGAGGAATGTCTTATGAGGAGAGGTTAGCTGAGCTGAATCTGTTTAGCCTCGCGCAAAGGAGACTAAGGGGGGACATGATCCAGGTATATAAGATTCTAACAGGTCTGGATGCTGTTAACCCAACTCGTGGCCATAGGTGGAAATTAGCAGGAGAACATTTTAAGATGAATTTGAGAAAGCACTTCTTTACACAGCATGTAGTTAGAGTTTGGAATAGTCTTCCTATTAGTGTAGTGCAAGCTAAAGCTCTTGGTTCCTTTAAATCAGAGCTAGATAAGATTTTAACAACTCTGAGTGATATGTTGAATTCTCCCCAAATGAGCTTGATGGTCGGATGGCCCCCTCTCGTTTGTAAACTTCTTATGAGAGAGTGCTAATACTTTTCCCCGCTCTCTCCATCAGGTGAATGCTGACACTAACTGCTCACCACATGGGTTATCAAATACAGGGGGGGTGGGGGGTGGGATGGGGGTGTGAGGACCTGGAGGAAATCGGAGGAAGACACGGGGAAAACATGCAAACTCCATACACATGGACCCCAACCCTGGTTTCCATAGGTGTGGAGGTTGGCTGGGTGATGAGGTACACTTACCTTTCATTGTGCTCCTGGTAAACCAGCCTGGACTTTTCTAGAAGGTACTTCTCCACATAAGCTCTAAAAAGCAGAAAAAAAGTGGTGAGGTCAAGAATTAGCAAATAGGTCCAGTAAATCAAGGCAATCTATCTAACATTCTTCTATAAGTAAACAGGAGACAGGAATGGGAGCCAAATGAGTTTCGAAATGACACCTGACTATAGTTTCGTGAATCAGAAGATTGCAGAGCTTCTTTCACTACCTACACGTTCCCATCATAAATTAAAGATGACCTGAGCCAGGAGAGCAAAGTAAGGACTCTTTGAACTTTAGCTACATTAACCAGCTGAGCTAGTTTTATCAGGAAGCCGGGAACAGCCTGTTATCAGACGTCAAGCAGATTGCGGTTTCACAGGCGAGCCGCAGCCAGCCAGGTGACGGCCACGCGGTGACGGCGGAGCGGGCGTCCGGCAGGCCGCCATTACCCGCCAACGGTGCCGCTCTCCTGGTAGTTCACTTGGATGAACTTGCCGAAGCGGCTCGAGTTGTTATTGTGAGCCGTCTTCGCGTTTCCAAATGCCTGCAGGAGGGACAAAAAAGGAGAGGGGGAAAAGAAAAAGTGAGCAAATAAGGGAAAAATATCGGCTGATGAAGGTAAGGATTGGGGAGCTGCTTACATGTTTGGATGTGCTGAAAAGTACAGAAAAACAACCAGCCCTCACAAATGAATCTTTACAAGCAGAAAAAACATTGATCTGGGAATAACAAACTGGCACTTAGCAGTCACAGCCGACCTCACTGGAAAAGCTTCATAATCTGGGTGAAATTTAGAAACGTGATCTAAGGGTTTCTTTCTAGCAAGTGAGATCCTTCTGTGTGAATTCTGTAGTACATGCAAGGCCTAGTATCTTTTTGGACATGGCCCAGCCCTGACGTGAAGCAGGGACGCAGCAGCAGAGCTAAGAGCACTAGCCCGGCGATTCCCCTGGGGCTGTCCGCCTGAGTGTAACCCCAGCCTGCCGGGGAAGTCGTCAAACCTCACAGTCATCTGTAGCCATGCCGAGAGTAAAACTGCTGCAGGCAGGGCGCTGCCGACGGCCAGGGGGCCCCTCCCGTCCCGCGTCGTCACGCCGCGCCGCAGAGCGGTGCTGTGGGCCGGCCCAGAAGTAAACATTGGCAAGATCTCAGGCGAACCTCCCCGCCATGACTCATGCCTCGCTGCTGCATCGAGGGCCGCGGTGGAAACCGGAAAGCAAAGGGCCCCGGCACCCCTGGACATGGGCAGGGCCAAGCCGACCCACAGCTAAAGCCGCTCCGACCAGGCAGAACGGACTCCATGCGGAGAGGAAGCCCTACAGCTGCTATTTGGGGGGGGGGACCATGGAAACAGGCCGTAAACAAACCCAGGAGAAGATTATAGGTAGGGCAGGAGGAGGAAAACTGACAGGTAGCGCTGAGATTAAACGTGGTGGTTAGTGGCCCAGTGGACTAAGTCTCGGTGCCTGTGGTCAGAAGATCGCCAGTTTGAGGGCCGGCCTTGAGAGAACAGTCGCATGTCAAGCACACTTGCGTAAAGATCATACTTATGTCAAGTCACTGGTGATTAGCTGTCTAGTGTAACTTTACACAAATACGTATACGTATAGAGGTCAAAAGGAAAAATGTGAACTGGCTCACGTGTGTGCGGTTGTTTTTCTTTGTCGCACAGAGCAACAAAAGAAAGCCTACGAAATCAAAGTGTGACTTTACAGGGTTCCAGAGTGCGACCATTTAGTCACATTTTGAGTGTGACTTAATTTTATAACTTTTGCAACTTGGCGCACCAATGTGACTTTGCAAATACACCCCGCATACAGTGGCAAATAAATCAATTATCATCGAATATCACCTGAAACACCCGGAGAGAGCGAGAGTTGATGTTTATGTGTATGCATGTGTGTGTGAGCAAGATCATCGGAACTTGGTTCGATTGCGGTTCCTCAGAGATACTACAGAGGAGGGGCTTACAGAGACAATCTTGCTGACTGCTTCACCACAAGCAGTGGCGCTAACATGGATGTTATGTGGAAGTGCAGAAAAAAAAAAATGGAGCAGATGAAATTATTTTTGTGCCTCAATAACAAAACTGAATAGCTTTTTGCTTGCATCTCCATACACTGACGGTGCCAGCAGTGAAACATGCCAGCACTTAGTGGAAAAACGTTACATCGTTTTTATTCTGGGAAAAATGAAAGATAGCTTGATAGAGCTCGACAGACATGGCAGACACGTCAATAGATAGTGGGTGAGATACCATCAGCACTGTGCGATAAAATCACTGCTTCCTAACTGGCCAGAGAAAATTGTTTTTTAAAACCTTTAATAATGTAAATTAAGGTGATTGTTTTTTTTTTTGATGTTCACTTATCACCCATGTGAGTCCGAGTCTGACTGATTTAACCAGATTACGTTCATTTTAGTGGCAAACTGGCCAGGTTTCTGAAAAGAGAAAACTAACCACCAGCAACTTTACCAGGAGCACTACTTGACCACTAGCATAACTAATCAGCAGGTCACTGTGACTGAATGTAGAAAAGGTTAGAAAACTCACCAAGCAAAATGCACGCCTCAAATGCCTTTCAAAAGACAGCAGACAGATTTCCACCAATCGCCTGACAAACCCTGATCTGTCGCTCCTCTGAGGCACATGAATGACAGTCGTCCATGGATGCGGCGTCCGACTCCCCACAACAACCAGCGTATTGGATGAACAGTGTAATAGTCACAACGTGAAAGGCATTCAGCCCCACGCAGGGTTAAACAGCCCCGGTGTTAACGTGGAGGCTGTGACATGCCATGACCACAAGGCCGTGTGCAGCCCTCCACAGGCACCTGCGCAGCCCTCCACATGCACCTGCGCAGCCCTCCACATGCACCTGCGTAAGCTTGCAGGGCCTTACAGATGCAGGTTTTGTGATTAATCCTTTAGAGATCGGGGCATATCAACTCTTATCCAGGGACTGACTGTACTACGCTATAGAAAGTCTATACTGAAGTTCTTTTCTCTAACTGCTACCCATTTCCATACAATATTTGTACAGATCAGTCGCATTAAAATGATACAGCTGGAAATGATGGAGATGCTCCTTTAAAATGCTGCTTGACATTTTGGCGCACTAATGTGACTTTGCAAATACACCCCGCATACAGTGGCAAATATATCAATACATCATCGTATATCACCTGAAACACCCGGAGAGAGCGAGAGAACGGCATCTACGTGCTGCCCATGACACCTTACCCCCCAGTGATATTGGTCCTGGGCAGTGCCGGACTGCAGGGGGCTCCCCTGTCCCGTCTCTGCCCATCTCGGTTACCACGATCTCAGGATCTCAGTTGTGGGGGCCCAGGAAGATGACCCCTCCCTGCTCGCTGCCTTCACTGCCAGTCCCCAGCTGCGGGGGGGGGCTGGGACGATGGCCCCTCCCTGCTCGCTGCCTTCACTGCCAGTCCCCAACTGCGGGGGCCTGGG
>JAODLC010000007.1:981477-997438 GCA_026781145.1 Hippopotamyrus pictus
TGGCTGTTACAGAGCGTATGACGTTAGCTCTCTCTGTGCTCGTGTTTGATGTGCCGTGGCTGTTACAGAGCGTATGATGTAAGCTCTCTCTGGGCTCGTTTTTGATGTGCCGTGGCTGTTACAGAGCGTTTGACGTTAGCTCTCTCTGGGCTCGTGTTTGCTGCACAGTGGCTGTTACAGAGTGTATGACGTTACCCATGTCTGTGCTGGAGTTTGCAGCATAGTGGGCTATGGCAGGGTGTATGACGTTACCAATCTCTGTGCTTGTATTTCCTGCAGAGTGGCTGTTACAGAGCGTGTGACGTTACCCATCTCTGTGCTCGTGTTTGATGTGCCGTGGCTGTTACAGAGCGTATGACGTTAGCTCTCTTTGGGCTCGTTTTTGATGTGCCGTGGCTGTTACAGAGCGTATGACGTTAGCTCTCTCTGGGCTCGTGTTTGATGTGCTGTGGCTGTTATAGAACATATGACGTTAGCTCTCTCTGGGCTCGTGTTTGATGTGCCTTGGCTGTTACAGAGCATATGACGTTAGCTCTCTCTGTGCTCGTGTTTGATGTGCCTTGGCTGTTACAGAGCGTATGACGTTAGCTCTCTCTGTGCTCGTGTTTGATGTGCCGTGGCTGTTACAGAGCGTATGACGTTAGCTCTCTCTGTGCTCGTGTTTGATGTGCCTTGGCTGTTACAGAGCGTATGACGTTAGCTCTCTCTGGGCTCATGTTTGATGTGCCGAGGCTGTTACAGAGCATATGACGTTACCCATCTCTGTGCTGGAGTTCGCTGCATAGTGGGCTGTTACAGAGCGTATGACGTTACCAATCTCTGTGCTTGTGTTTGATGTGCCGTGGCTGTTACAGAGCATACGACGTTACCTCTCTGTGCTCGTGTTTCATGTGCCGTGGCTGTTACAGAGCGTACGACGTTACTTCTCTCTGTGCTCATATTTGATGTGCCGTGGCTGTTAGAGAGCGTATGATGTTACCTCTCTCTGTGCTCATGTTTAATGTCCCATGGCTGTTACAGAGCGTATGACGTTAGCTCTCTCTGGGCTCTTTTTTGATGTGCCGTGGCTGTTACAGAGCGTACGATGTTAGCTCTCTCTGGGCTCGTGTTTGCTGCACAGTGGCTGTTACACAGCGTGTGACGTTACCCATCTCTGTGCTCGTGTTTGATGTGCCGTGGCTGTTACACAGCGTGTGACGTTACCCATCTCTGTGCTCGTGTTTGATGTGCCGTGACTATTACAGAGCGTATGACGTTAGCTCTCTCTGGGCTCGTGTTTGATGTGCCGAGGCTGTTACAGAGCGTATGACGTTACCCATCTCTGTGCTGGAGTTCGCTGCATAGTGGGCTATGGAAGAGTGTATGATGTTACCCATCTCTGTGCTCGAATTTGCGGCACAGTGGGGTGTGGCAGGGTGTATGATGTTACCAATCTCTGTGCTTGTGTTTCCTGCAGGGTGGCTGTTACAGAGCGTGTGACATTATCCATCTCTGTGCTCGTGTTTGATGTGCCGTGGCTGTTACAGAGCGTATGACGTTAGCTCTCTCTGGGCTCGTTTTTGATGTGCCGTGGCTGTTACAGAGCGTATGACGTTAGCTCTCACTGGGCTCGTGTTTGATGTGCCGTGGCTGTTATAGAGCGTATGACGTTACCCATCTCTATGCTGGAGTTCGCTGCATAGTGGGCTGTTACAGAGCGTATGACGTTAGCTCTCTCTGGGCTTGTTTTTGATGTCCCGTGGCTGTTACAGAGCGTACGACGTTAGGTCTCTCTGTGCTCGTGTTTGATGTGCCGTGGCTGTTACAGGGCGTACGATGTTACCTCTCTGTGCTCGTGTTTCATGTGCCGTGGCTGTTACAGAGCATATGACATTACCTCTCTCTGTGCTCGTGCTTGATGTGCCGTGGCTGTTACAAAGCGTATGACGTTAGCGCTCTCTGTGCTCGTGTTTGATGTGCCGTGGCTGTTACAAAGCGTATGACGTTATCTCTCTCTGGGCTCGTGTTTGATGTGCCGTGGCTGTTATAGAGCATATGACGTTACCAATCTCTGTACTTGTGTTTGATGCGCCGTGGCTGTTACAGAGCGTATGACGTTAGCTCTCTCTGGGCTCGTGTTTGCTGCACAGTGGGTTGTGGTAGTATTCTGCTAGTGGCAATGTCATTTTACTCTTTTTTTTTTAATACTTTGGTTTTAGATGCTTAACTAGATTACTAGTGCTGTATTAACTTTTTTTCCATACATCCTCATGAGAATTTAGCTGAGCAGTTCACTAGGCTTTGGTATTTTATGATAATTTTGAAGTGCTTTCCCATCACAGACCTTTTGTGGTGCCTTATCCTGCTTAATAACGGTTATGCTGATATACAACCAATACCAAGTGATGATGTGAGTACACGAGCACTGAATTGGCCCTGATCCTGATACAGGTATCGGTAACTATGCATCTCTAGCTGGGAAGTACTGTGTAATAAACAAAGCTTCTCTACCAGCAAATAAACTTTCACTATCAGTGCTTGGTTTCTCCTGCCTACAGAAATCAGCCAGCCTGCTACCCGCTTGCCAGCCAGGGGTTATGGGTTACAGACTACACAAACAGTAGAGCACACTATCTGCCACTAATTATATTTACATAACGCAGAAAATCTAGTGGTGGGTTAACTGGCTTATCTCTCTAGGTGAGATAAGATTTCACAGCCATTCCTGCTGCAGACAGGAAGAGGATTCTCTCCCACCAACAGGGAATGGCAGTCACACGGGCAGCTGGAGGGACGCCTCTGTTCCCCAGGCCGGTCTGGGCAAGTGTGTGTGCGACAGCAGGGTCACAGAGGGACCTGCAGCAGCAGGACATCACCGATCAGAGAGATGCCAAGCTAAGGCTGTAACACCAGATAGGAAAAGTCTAGCTTATCTGAGATGGCGACATGGAGAATAATCTTTCCAAATCAGTGTGTGGTTACAAACATCGGTGTGGGTGTGGCCACCAGGGGGTGGGGAGGGGCCCGAAGTGTGTCAGATGCCGGAGTCATTAAGCTTGGTGAAGAACGAATGCCTTTCATCCCCCCACGTTCTTGCCCGTGAGTCAGCGATCCCGACATGACGCATACCCCTCCTCCATGCTACCCCCCCCACTAGGCTCAGCACCAAACCCCCATGGAGCACAAACAAAAAGTCCTTGTGGGACAGGCTGCCTCAGTCCCTCTCAAACTGGACATGGGGAGACAAAGATTGCTGCTAATGGTGGCCGTCACAGAGTCTCCGCACTTGATGAGTTTTGCATATTATAAGGAAGAGGAAGCTGGATCCTCGGCAATGAGGACAGGTCACTGATTGTTCAGATCAAACCTCTTGGTCACTTTTACTAATCTCTCAAGTGACTGTAAGCTTGAAATAAACGAGGATTGAGGCAGGCTGGGGCCCGGGGCACGAGACGGACCGAGGATTCAGGCGGCTCATGGCTCCCACACAGACAGCAAAAGAGCTTCAGTTATACATTCAAACAGCACAAACATGATATGATCTTGCTCTCATGTTTACGGGGAGAGACTGAAGTTATCACAGGTGTTTTATTTTTGAGCAGTCAGCTTGTTGTCGCCGCTAATCACCATGAAGCACTTCATGCTCCCACTCCTAAAAGCACGGATTCTTCTGAGTGCCCACTGACCCAGGCTCCTCCAAACATCCGCTCACAGACACAGAGACTTGATCCACTGAGCCACACGCTGCCTCTGTGGAAGAGGCAGTTCAACATGGCTGCCTTCCAGCCTCATCACGATGCTATGAACGTGGCTCTGCTCTGCAGCGCTGCCTGCAGCTGGCAGTGATTCTTCGCGTCTTACCTTCTGCATTTGGGGGGGGGGGGGGGGGCACCTGCTGTTGTTGCTCTAATCTCATGCGGAGTCCCCCAGGGGCGACCTTAGGCAGCTTTCGGTATCGGTCTGTCATGGTGGGACTCATATGGTGGGCAAGGCTCCGGGCAGACCAGAAGGGATCCGCCCTCCATGGAATCACCCAGAAGATGGAGCAGGAGAATCAGCGCTTTTAGGAGCGGGAGTGTGAGGTTCGCAGTGATCAGCGGCGACAAGTCCACCCCCCCCCCCGGGATTAAAAAAGTGTTGTTATTATTATTATTATTATTATTATTATTATTATTCTTCATTTCCTTGCTTGCATGTCTGAATTAGTCACTTTCAGCCAGCTGAAAGGAAACAATACCTGCGAATGGGGGTTCCCTCTGCTCCTGACATGCGGAGGCTGGGCCAGCTGAGATGGAGCGACACAGGGAATAAAGCCTTGGCAGAGTAAACTTTCCTGCCGTCGGGTTTCGTGAAGGAAGCATCTGCGAGCAGAGGATCCGGCACTGACGGTCTGCTCTTTTCGGCAATTTCTTTCCAATATGCCTTGGAGAGGGTAGCCTTGCCCCGGTTAGAAAGGGCCTCAGAAACCAGCTTTTAAAAGCCCATTTCCAAACAGGCTGTGCAGCCCAGGAGTCACCCGCCTTGAAAGGTCACCGCGCACCGATTATCTCTGCGATGTCTAGCCCCTACGGAGCCCCCACCCCCAGCCCAGATTTCACTCCCCGGACGAAAAACCATCATCATGCTCTGCAGCACATCCCACCTCAGCTTTGGGGGCTTTGCAGTTCTAAATTTTTAAAATGCATTTGAAATTATAGAATATCGATTCCTCATTTAGACCAATAACTAATGGCCTCCCTTTTGCAAACGGATCTCCAGTGGGACCACAAACATGGAGTTTCCCAACCACATGGCACTCTAAAAATAACCCGGAGAAGCCACTCGCCTGAAGACGAAACTCTAAAGTGCTGACTGCTCATGTGCTGACTGCTCATTTCAGCTGTAGCATCAGGCATGATGCGCGAGAGCGGAGTACGGCCAAGGCACACAGTCGGGCCTTTCTGGGGTAGGGGGAAGGCTGGCTTAAACAGGGCAGCTGCTGCAGGAGAGCCCCTGCTGGGAAGCCCCCCTGCCACTCAGCGTCAGCGTGTGGCCAGCCAGCGTTTTGGGTTTGGTCCCCTGCCCCGGTAACGTCACGCCTAAATGGCTCCGGTGAAAGCCATCAGTCGTCACACTCCAGAGAAAGCCACTTGGCACAGGAGACCAGTTGAAAATGATTAGTTCCAGATCGTCAAAATCCTGAATTTACAGCTGCTCTTTTAAAAAATGCATTTCCATTAGGACCGGGGACTCCGGGTGCAGGACACATTACATGGAAAAGCTTTCTGAGGCTCTGCGAGGGAGGCAGGCAAGCAGAAAGAAAAAGGTGATGAAGTTAATTTAGAAAAAATTAAATCAGCGAGCTACAAGGTAATAAGAAAAATGGTCTACCAAAGTCAGAGCAGGCTGGAGTCACATGGGCCTCTGAGTCGCCTGGCAGACGCACAGGTCTAAGACAGCGGGCTGGAGTCACACGGGCCTCCGAGTCGCCTGGCAGACGCACAGGTCTAAGACAGCGGGCTGGAGTCACACGGGCCTCCGAGTCGCCTGGCAGACGCACAGGTCTAAGACAGCGGGCTGGAGTCACACGGGCCTCCAGAAGGCTGGAGTCACAGTCCATTTTATTTAACTGCATTCATTCCATTAAAAAAATTTGAGAATATGAATCCATTTTAATATTCAGAAACTCCTAAAACAGTCTATATCTGATAAAGCCAACTTCTACCTTTTTACCAAATTGTACTTACAGTAACAAACTGCATTCACTGAAAAACAGCCGAAACCGGAATGGTGGGATGTGAGCAGCCTCCTTCCGTACCTCGGCCCGACGCGTTCGAAACACAAACTCTCCAAGCATTAACGCCCCCGCTCTGGTCATGTGAGAGAGAGCTGCAGTATGCGCAGCGGCATGCCGGGAGGAACGTCCTGGAGAAAATATGACATGCTGACAGATTTCGGGGTTTCGGAGCGTGGGGAAGGAAGGGGAGCACAGCTGAAGCTACACGCATTAATGGTGGGGAGGTTGTGTTTAGACAAGGTGGAAACATTGATTCAGCTGCGCCGTTCTGTCCGTGGATGTGAGCGGCTGACAGGGCGAGAGGCTGCGATGGCACCCTGTGGCCCAACATGCCAGGAGCAGCTGCAGCCCAGTCCTCAGCAGGGAGGAAAAGCATCCAGACTAGGTCGAGGACGAGGACAGCGAGGGCAGGACTTGGGGGGGGAGGAAACGTAGTCCCAGCACAGAGGAGCTTCCCAATGTGGCGCCCATATGGACAGCTGGAATGGGGGGGGGGGGCATCATGGAATCTGTGGCCTTCAGTCTTCCGTCCTGTCCTGCCCAGTTATGACTACACAGGACCGACACTCGGACGAGCTGTGAATGTGCGGCAGATCTCCCAGGACCACCGGCCATCTAAAGCTGCAGTCGCTTCTGCTATAACGGAAAAAACCGGATGAGAAATCATTCTGTATATAGAATAGTAACAAAAAAAAAGCAAGTTCTGCTTGCGGAACAATTTTGTTCACGACAACAAACCTTCCAATACAAAAGTCGCTCCATCTTGGCTGTCGTGCCGCATTTTTTAAGAGGTTCCCTGTCTACAGCCAAAGGGCAAAAGCGCGAAGGCGTTTCAGGCTAATCAGGCCTGTGGCACAAGGCACACATTCCCCCCCGTTTATACACTCACAGTCAACAGAAACCGATTAATTATGGGCTTAATGATTAGCTAATTAACCAAACAGAACAGCTGGGGGGCGGGCAAGGAGGGATCTGGGAACCCCTACTCCAAGACAAGGAAAACTGGGGGGAGCAGCACCACTTAAGGGAAGCCTGACAGCCGTGGCTGAACAGTGAATGAGGGCAGGCGGTAGAGCTCTGTGACGGATGGAGCTTTCAAAGAGGCAGCCTGTACCAGACACCGCCGGCATGCGTGTGCATAAGGACCCAGTGGGTGGTGCTGGACCTGCGATAAGCCCATCGCATAAAAATAGGAGAATGCCAGGAATTGAAGGGGAAGTTGCTTGCAGCAACGGCTGCTCCAGGACCGACAAGGCACGGCCCTCGCAGGATCGACTCCCAGACACAGCTGTATTCCTGCTATAAATGTTACAAACTTTGTATTTTTACATTTTTGCTTTCTAAATTTTTAAAGAAGTATATTGATATAATATAATAGATATATCTATAACCCGACCTATCTGAAACAGCATTTACTTGGAAAATCTGAGGTAATTCCTAAATTTAGCAGAAGCTGTGATAACACATTAAATATTTAACATACTGACACACAGCTTATACCCAAACACTACCCAGATGCAAGGACCTTGCTTGGCAAAGGCAAACAGTTTTCAAATCAATTTATGCAGTCTGCAAACTACAATGTTTAACTGTAACAAGAGTTCTTAATGCAGGAATCTGGCCAGAATTTTTTTTAGCTCAGAAAGCTATATATACACACTGCATATACAATTGGAAATTGGTTATTTCATGAAAACCATTTCTGTGATTTTCTGCGATTAATTTCTCTCATTTTCAGCACACTAAGCTGCAATGTAATTTACGCAGCAAGATGAGAGCTGAGGTCCAGCGTGGAGGCTTTGTGAGCGTTAGGTGCTGCCGGGTCACACTGCGGTATCAGCTGCTTCGGGGACGGGCCTGGGACTATGTCACCCAACCTGTGCAGCCTGCCACATTCCTCTGGGCTCACAAAGCAAGACACCACGTGACCTCAGTCTGAAACCCACAGGAGGAACCATCCAACCATCTCTTCTGCAAGTCCAAGGGGGGCCCGCTCACGGCAATCTCAAAGCGACTTATCCATTCTGCCATGGATGGCCAGTGAGAGCGCATGATGTGACGGAGAAAAAAACCTCTCTTTATTCAGCAAATTTTTGGGGTTTACAGAATAACTTTTGGGAACCATGTTCATGTCGAATCCCTTAATCCTTTAACACAAGAAGCCCTAGACATGGCCACTGGGCAAGTATACTGCTTACAGCCTACTCCTGTTTTTGAGGCAGTAGAAAGCCAAATAACCACCACTCGCCACCACTGACCACCACTGGCCACCAGACACCAATTCAAACAACTGATGAACAGCTTGGCACTGGAACAGAAAGATTACACGACAGAGAATGTCTCCAAGAAGTGGACTTTCTGGATGTCCCACCAGACTGAGAATGGCCAGGCCTCAGATGTGTCACATGTCATGTGTCACATGACAGGGTTAAAGCTAGGGTGGGGGGTGGGGGAAGGGAATGGACTTGCAGCATTCTCACAATCTACATGGAGAGTGGTAAATGAGGCTAATCTGCTTAGTTAAGGTTATCCAAAGAATTCTCACATCTGACTAAGAGTTTAATATTTCAAAGACTCATCTACCGGACTACACCTACAGTATGGGCCATGAATTAAGCAGTCAACATTTTTAATGTCCAGGAGACCGATTTGCCTGAATAAAAAATTTTAATTAACTCCAAAACAAACATCATCATAACAACAAAACAAGAACTTCTGAAGAAAACAGATTAACAAACACAGGCCAGAATGGAATGGATTCACAGTAGAGATGAGCTGCACCCCAGCTGTTTCATAACACCCCCACACTGCAGAGGACTTCCTCATGCATATATAATGCGTGTGCAGAGAGACAGCTTGGCCTTTTACAGGCTGTATTGCAGGGCACACTCAGTTCAGAGCATAAGAGGCCTTCTAAAACATCGGCTTTCTGCAGTGGATGAGCCGTTAGCTTAGTGTTGATATACTGCTAGGATCACAAGCAGGAAGACAAGACAACAGGGGTTTCTGTGCAGGAACACGAACGCTGCACAGATTACATGGGTAATGGAGAAATAAAAGTAATAAAACTGACGTCCGGAGCAGCAGGGAAGGGTTAAAGGTTGAATACATAACTGAGAAAATTACATCTCCTCTAAAACTTGTTCTAACAGAAGAAAGGAACAAGATGTTTATAAAGGCAAAGGCTAAAGGGATGCTGCTGTTTATTTGGTTTACCAGTTACCTCATTAAGGACTGTTATTTTGGTTAGGCTTAACGACTTAGCGAGTAATAAATTCCACAGTGCAAGATTCATGAAGAGGAAGCATATGAAGTGTTCACAATTACCGAGCCGCTGTGTGAGAAACTAGCCAGCAGGATGGCTTAGCTGAGAATGCAACAGACCATATAAAGTCTGGAGACTTCATTGGAAGGAAAAAAGCAAGGAAATGGGGTACTGAAAGACACCAGAGGTAAACGTCTGAACAGGAGGCATCAGATTTCAGGCTGCTTCAAACAGGACTGAATTTCCTGCACTGAAGAAGACGCCAGTCAGTGGTTGTTATTTCCGAGGCTCCCGATTAGCCACACTCCATAAAAACTAACAAAATGCCCTGTGAGGAAGATCTTTTGACCAGGACTCCAGGATGGTCCGTTTATGTGTGCTGGGGAATGCTGCCGCTCCTCAGGGAGCCGACCCCCCCAGTGCACCCCCCTCGCGAGCCACAGTTATCTCCGCATGAAGAACACGCTTCCGGAACTTGAGCTCCCTGGATGGCTGCGGGCTAACATCAGGGCAGGAAACAGGAGCCCTTTCACTAGTGCTGAATGGGGACCAGATTGGGAGATTCCTTTAACTGGAACGGTGTTTTAACTTTTAATGGTAACCGGTGACAGCTATGCAAAACCTAGGGGCACAGCTGAGCATGTTCAAAAAATTTGGGGACAGTCCCTGCATGACACGCAGCTGGACGAGATGGGTAATTCCCCAGATGGGGCAGCAGACATGAGGACAGATGTGAGGGTGAATGAGAGCCCAGCTGTCAACTGCAGCTGCATCTTAAGACCTTTGGTAACTGCACTTATAAATATGAGAAAAGGAATTCATGGGCAGCTGAGTGGGGGTCCTGGGCATGAAGGCGGGTGAACGGGCACTATGGGCAGGGTCTCACATTCAGGCAGGCCAGCACAGGCCCGCATAGGCTCCCTCTCTCATGCCCTCATTCTTGTCCTATTATGAATCAGCTCACCATTTTTATGCCGTTCCCTCTCTCTTACCACAGCAAAAACTAGCCAATGAAGCAAATTGTGTGGACGTGGGTTGGGGGATTTCGTGGTTCTGTCATCCAGAATGGTGACACGAGATTGTGAAAGTTTGTATTGCAGTTTCAGTTTCGGTTTCAGAACTGCTGTGGGATTTTCTCCCATTACTCGTCAAAATTTCTCTTTAGACTAGACGATCTGAATTATCCCATAACTCCCAAAATGTCCTGTTTTCATGGTTCCACTTATTAATAAAGTTTATTTCACCAGCTACAAAAACACCTCCCCGGAAATTCAGCTTCAGTCACTCCATCTCAGCTGTCAAGGGTGAACACAAAAATGCCTCCTGAAATGAGAGACCGTGATTTGGCCATAGCTTTTGACAAGCGATATTTGTCCAGGACAGCCTTGCCAGTAAAACAAACTATAAACAAGATGGTACAGTAGAGTTTGTAAGGTCTTCTGCCAAGGTCCAACCAGAATGTTACATCCAAACACACACTGTGGGAGAGATATCACTGGTATCACTCATATAGATTATAGACAGAGCCAAAGAATCACACAGGGACAAGTGCAGGAGACAAGAGCATTTGGTTTGGTAATGGTGAGATTGCGGAAACAAGAGCAACTGGTAAAAATCATTGATTCTGGAAAGTTTTTACCATCAAACTGCACATGGAGCATCGATCTTGGATGCTTAGAGTCATCTGACTTCAGTGGAAAACAAATCTCTGCCTATATAATGTAACATTTCCTCGTAGAGAGGTGTGGAACTTTAAAAAAAAAAATCATAAAAGTAATGGTCAATGAGAAAATCTATTTTACTAAAGAGGAAAAAGAAAATACAAATAAAACATTTTGTTACTTTAACATCTATGGAGATGTTAACATACTTATCCAATACTAGGCTTATTTAAAGTGAACAAAAAAGGCTCTGGAGGAGAGAGCAAAGTATGATAAAGGGGAATAAATCCTTCAGTACCACTTAAAACTCAGTATTAATTATAAAGCACATCATGTAATCACATGCGTGTAGTTAGAGTATGGAATAGTCTTCCTGCTAGTGTAGTGGAAGCTAAAACCCTGGGTTCCTTTAAATCAGAGCTAGATATGATTTTAACTACTTTGAGCTATTAGTTAAGTTCTCCCCAAACGAGGTTGATGGGCCGAATGGCCTCTTCTCGTTTGTAAATTTCTTATGTTCTTATGTTATCAGGCACATCAGCATTGCACTACGAATAGCTGCATGACACAGGACAAATGGTGATGTGGAACGTTTCCGCAGGAAATCTCAGACACATCCAGCAATGAAGTCATTTACTTCTCTGATCACACACCTTCGAGGAACAGCTGGAGTTTAAAGACAGCCAGACCCCAACAAGGGGCCCGTGGGAGGGGAAGCCAGGGGAGACGGCTCCGGTCGGGGGTTTGAGAAAAACCACACCATCAAGGGGGGGTACAGGAGAGGTCCAGTCGAAGTGGTCAGCCCAACATGGCTGCCTGGATGAGCCTGGTTTGTGAACAGTATAATGAGGGAAAGTTCTCCATGAAGGTACCACCCCCTCACCCCACCACTCAGAATTCTGAGAAATCCTGAAAACACACAAACTATGAACCTTCTCCTAAAAAGGAAATCCTTCATGGATTACGCTCCCTTTGCACAGACGCGGACTGAAGGCTAATGACTAGTGGGGCAGCAATATGGAAATTTTGACCAATACCAAAAACCAATATATGTTTGTCTAATATCACCGATTCTGATGACCTGCCAACCGCTGAGGTGCTTGGCGAGCATGGGCGGCGGGGGGGGGGCTAGCTGACACAAATTAGCTGCGTCTAATCATTTTTTACTCTGATGAAAATGACCAACAGATCTGCAGGGTAGATTTAATTATGAATTAAAAATTACAAGCTGGTACTATGATCTACATTTAGAAGTAAGAGGACACGCAATTGGCCCCATATTTTACTTTCGGACTGCCAAATCAGTAACCGTGACGGCCCTTATTTCATCAGAATGAAAGTGATAATCCGACTGGTGAATAAGCAACGAAATCCCTCATCTTCCACTACAGAAAATAGCTAATGGTTTAGTAGTTGTGTCTTCAGCTCGGATGTTGCTAACTCAGTGGTGATAAAGTTTAAATATAAGCTGGCAATATCCGCCAAGACTGAAACCAGATTCATCGAGAATAGATACACAAAGAGATATACACAGACACATAGAAAGACACACACTTAAGTTAGCAAAAGTAGTGTGATATTCCCAGATCCCAGCCTTCCGTTCGTCATTCAGGCAGACGGCTATATACAAGGATTCGACTATAAGCAGCTTAGATAAAAGCGCCAGTTAACCAGCTAAAAATGCATGTGAGCTGCAGGAATACATCTATTTCCAAAGAGGATCCGGAACACTGATGCTGCCACAGACATGAATAAGCAGGCATCGCTCTGGAAAACAGCCGGCAGTCGATCAGGGGCCCACCTCATGAGTCACACCACAGCCTGCACCATGACCCACATCACGGCCACCTCATGAGTCACACCACAGCCTGCACCATGACCCACATCACCGCTCACATCACGGCCACATCATGGGTCACACCATGGCCCGCACCATGACCCACATCACGGCTCACATCACGGCCACATCATGGGTCGCACCATGACCCACATCACGGCTCAAACACTGTACATGGCAGAGCCTCACTGCCACCCCCAGAAAGATGTCCTGTATCTGCTCCTGGCTCTCATCCAGCAGAGCAGGAAAGCTTTACAGTACTACTGTATCCAGAAAGAATTATTATGTTTTACTTTGATAGCGGCAAAGCTCAATTACTAAACACAGCATTTTTAAATCAAATCTTTCTGAGAAGGTTCGAAAGTAAATGACATCTGAAGAACGTGTATGTTTGACTGGAGAGACTGGGACTGCATACATGATAACGGCAGGTGACTTTTA
This sequence comes from Hippopotamyrus pictus, assembly GCA_026781145.1. Lineage (NCBI taxonomy): Eukaryota > Metazoa > Chordata > Actinopteri > Osteoglossiformes > Mormyridae > Hippopotamyrus > Hippopotamyrus pictus. Next base: position 994,437 of record JAODLC010000007.1, read on the forward strand.
CTTACACAAAAATGTTCTGAGGGCAGAAGGAAAAGGTATCGGTTCAGAGAGATAACCAATCATATTGCAGAGGAGGCAGGACCAAGATATCTGATTGGCTGGTCTGGCCTGGCCTCCTCTAGTTGCTTGGACCTACCTCCTCTACAATCTGATTGGTTCGCTCTCTGAACCAAACATTTTTCCTTCTGCCCTCAGAACATGTTTGTGTAAGTAAAACTCCCATGAGCATGGCTACCAGATGCCCAGCTATCCTAAATGCACTGCTGCTCTTGCAGTTATACTTTAACTCATAAAAAGAACCTCACCACCAAAGACATGGAAACCAGCAACTACCAACAGAGCCAAAGAGCTAGGAGTTAGAAGGGCATTGGGCTACATGGCAGAGGGCAGCAGGAGGACAACATAAGCAGTAAACAGACTATCAAAATACAGAACTCTTCAGCAAGGGGAAAATTCCATGCACTGCCCCTCCTGAGTTTTTGATCAAAAGTCAAGTGTGTAAGCAATTGAGTGGTTCAGTGCGGAAGGAAGAAATGCCTCTGTTTAACCGAAGCCCAAATGGATTAAGCAGCAATGAGTTTTTCTAAAGAGCAGCAGAAATATGAACTTAACAGCTGTGGCCAAACATGGTTTCAAATCCCAAATATACACAAAAACAAGACCAGTAGAGAGCGGGAACAAAAGTTATTCTACTTCACAATCTCATACATACCAAAAGCCATCCTTCACTGAAAGTTAATTTAATGTCTACCTGAACGCTTGGAACAAACTCAGCCACTACAGTCATGACATAAGATGAAAAGGCCTTTTGACAAAAATAGCACAGCAAAGTCACGGTCTCTGAATCTCTATCGTATGAGCAGCCACAGGACCACCAGCCACACAAAAGCATTGCATTGCCTTCCCATTGTACCGGCCCTGTTACTTACTGAAGTTTACTGTTTACCAGCATTTAACATGTGACACAGCATGAACTAAGCCAACAGCCAACATGTCACGACCAATGAAACACAGGCATTTCATTTTCCTCGGGGGACATGGAAGGGCAATGGGACAGGGCCATGCCTGTCTGACGAGCCTCACCCCACACCCAAATCTACGACCCTGGTGCAAAAAGCAGCCTCCTCACCTCCAGCACAGGTCCGGCCCCCAAGATAATCTGCTCCACCCCACTGGCAAAGCCCTTCTGGCTGAGGGCGGTCAGGTGGTGAATGAGGAAGTTGGTGCTCTGCGTCTTGCCTGAGCCGCTCTCCCCGGAGATGACAATGCACTGGTTGCGGCGCCTCTGCAGCATGGCGTGGTACGCTACATCGGCCACCGCATAGATGTGCGGCTCCAGTTTGCCCAGCTGGTGGTTGTCATACATCTTCACGTACTTGGGGTTGTAGATGGGCAGGAACTTAAAGGGGTTGATGACAATGAGGATGCTGCCCACATAGGTGTAGATCTTCTCCTGTTTGAAGCGGCTACGCAGGTTGTCCAGAAGCGTCTTTTCGTTGAGGTTGGGCAGGTTGCACAGGTCATCGTAGTCCTTCTGCGGTGGCTGCGGCAGGAAGCCCCGCTCGACCAGACGCCGACGTTCCTCCGTCACTTGGAGCCACATCTGCAGGCTCCCGTAGTCTATGGAGCCGTCCAGGTTCTTCTCCCGCAGCAGGAAGCGGTAATCCTCTCCGCCGAAGCGGTTCTCCAGGGCCATGCGGGGCCACAGCATCATGCGTTGGACAGGGCAGTCTGTGGGGTTGAGGATCCATTCTTCTCCGCCAAACTCCTTCACCTCGGCAAGGACGTAGCATTTGGTCCTGTCAAGCTGCAGCTTGTCGATGACATGGCTGATGACTTCAGCCGCCGTGGTGTTCTTGCGGCCCGTGACAGGGCAGTAGATGGTGCCCTCGGCAATGATTCCCGGGTAGATCCGCAGGGTGAACTCTGGGTCCTCAAAGCGTCGCCTACCTCCGACATCATGAAGGTTCATATTGGAGCAGCAGTTCCCATCAGCGCCTGCAGCACCTCCTTCAAGGGGCCCCAGGAGACGGCCTCAAGACATCACAAGTCTAGCCTGCCAAAGAGAATACATAGTGGTTAGCTATGGATAAAGCCTTCAAATTATACATTGTTTCTACAAAACACGTACCTGTTGCCATAATAAAACAGGCAATACAAATCACCCATAATTCCAAAATCTTTCTAAGGCAGAAACAAAGTTACACGGCACCTAAAAACGTCTATCAGTCCCACTTTAAAGTGCCAAATCCAAGGAAGTTACCTCGCTAGGAGAACATGGAAAAAGGTCTCTGATCTTCTGCATGAAAACAACGGATGTTTTGAGGGCGAGAGCAGTCGACCGCTACAGACAAAAAGGAGGGAGGGGTCAGATTCATAGAGTTTTGGGTCACTCTGGAGGGAACAGATAAGATCTTCCAGGCTGCCAAGTTTTACAGCTGCCACCTTCCACACAGAAGTGTCTGTGACAAGGACACAATACTTTAATTCACAGGCATCCTCTTCATGTGGCCTCAACTGGCTCCAGGGGTTACTATTCACTATACTGCTCAAGTGTTTCGTTTTCATAAAGTAAGAGCTGCTTCTTAATAAGTGCAGAAAATGAGTACAAACATTATACACCTATATTAGCGCTCCTGGTGTACATGAAAAATGTACCGAGGAGAAAACTGCAGGATCAATCCAGGTGGGACACTACGTTTCTGCCCTACAGTGACAGCAAAGTGGGACTTAAGCTAAGTTAAGCTAAGCTAGTTATTCTCCATCATGAGCGAGTTCCTTCAACAACACAAGAGAAGGTCAATCACCCATTTCAAAAGGGCTGTTCAAGTCTCACTCCAGCAGACCATCCAGGCCCCGCCAGCCATCAGGGAGGGTAATCAGATTGCCGTGAAGCGCTTTTCTAAACTGGGAAAACAGGGTTCCAATAAGATTTTCAACTTGATTAGCAGTTTTGCTAATCAAAATTTTCAAAAGTTGCAATTTGATTAGCAGTTTTGAAA
>JAODLC010000007.1:1016833-1032938 GCA_026781145.1 Hippopotamyrus pictus
GGGGGGGGGGGTTGGTGGAGCCAGACGGACATGTAGGGATTTCTGGTGTTCATGCGTTTCTTTTAATGACAGCAGTCAATATAACAACTGAACTAAACATCAGAACATTTATTTTATATTATATATACACGCGCGACCGTGTAGAGAGAAAAATGACAAGCTGTTGTGTAAATAAGATAAATAACAACAGGTTATTTAGTTTGTTTAATAAAAGGACAATGTAAAGACCAGTTCTATAGGAAAGGTAACCTTAAATGACTATATAGCACCAGATCACAGCAGAAAATAAAATTAAATAAAATTAACTTGACCTTCAAGGGGGGCGGGACACGCCATTGTGGGGGCAGGGCACCCCCCTAATATAATGGTAGGGGAAATACTGCTGTGGTACATCCTAGCCAGGATGCTAGTCCATCACAGGGTACATATACACATGCTTACACACATATTCTATAAGCAATTTAGAGTCACCAAATGCATGTCTATGAACTTCAGGTACATACCGAAGTACCTGGAGAACATGGCAGCTCCACAGAGAGCCACGGCAGGAGTCAAACGTTCAGGCCAGGAAAGGAGGCAGCCCTGCTGTCCAGAGCCACCATGTCAACCCATTTCAAATTAAATTTTTAATTCCAGAAAAAAAAGCCACCCAGGATATGGACACGAAGGAGAAAAGCCCTTATGTTTCCATGCCGTAGTGAGCAGTGCACCCAGCTGCGCCTCAGCTGCGAGTCTGTCATCATGCTCCATCCCAGCCCAAGGCCAGACAGCTTAGCTTCCCATTCAGAGGGGTTCTACAGTCATCACCTTTTATGCAAGCTCCGCATATATAATTTATGGAGGGCAACATGTTATTTTATATATTTAAAGAACTACCATGACATGACGTGGCAAAAACTGAGAAACTGACCTCGTTCATCACGCGAGTTCTCAGTCAAATGAAGCATTCCCCTCGCCTAGTGCCACTCCAGGTCCCAGCTACATGGGTCTCCCGCACGGAAAACGTCCAACACAAATCAGGATCATTAGCAAAGTGCCATGCACACATATACATATAACCCCACAGTGAGGCCAACCTTGGGGGGGGGCACATTTGATCACGCCCCATGAACACATGCCAGGAAACGCACAACTGGTGCAACGTTGGAATCATGCGTCTCGCCCAGCGACTGTAACGGCGCATGCAGCTTAAGTTTCAAAGCGCTGTGGTAATGGATTCAGAGGAGGACTGTAGGTTTAAGGTGAATCAGTACTGACATAAGCAACCAGCAAACAGCATCAGTGCATGGCCAATCATGGTTGCTTCCGGGGATTCGTGCCGATTCATGGAAACCTTCCTTCCGAGCCATCCACCGGTGCGGTCGTGTGCAAGGGAAGCCGGCCGGCCGGCTGGCCGCAGTGTCACACAAGGGCACGGCGTCATCTGCCAGCAGCAACACGCACAGGGCGGCGGGACCCTGAGTGCGTGGTGGGTGCAGCTCCTTTTAGAAGAAAGGTGAGCATGTCTGCCTCTACCACACACGCAAAGACCCTCTGAGGTAGCCAAAAGGCAGATCAGCCCCGAAAAGGGTTATTTTTAAAGGAAATCTAGGTTGCAGTCCAGAGAATGGCAAGGATGTGTTCTATGATATATTTCTAGGGAACCTTCTGAATACCAATAGCAAACTGAGAACAGCCTGAAGGTATACCAATACAAAGTGACTGGAATGTCTCGTTAAAACCTGCAGGATTTCGTCTTTCTTATAAAACACAATAACATGCAACAAATAAAAAAGAACGGGGAAAAAAAAAAAAAAAACAAAAACAAAAAGTTCAAACATGGATTTCAAAAACAGTTCACCAAAAAAAATTTTTTTGAAATGTTGCACCAATTACAGAAATACTGAAACCAAATTTTGCATCACTGAAAGACAACAGAATCAGGATTAACAGCATCACACCCAAAATCACATGGCTTACATATGACAACACAAAACTTGAGGACAAGTAAACTAGCAAACTAGCAAAGAATGTCGCGCACAAGCATAGAGGTTACAGAGATGGAGGCTGATGTTAAAGTCAAAGTTACCCACCAAGGGCTTTTCAGTAAAAGATTCAGCCCAGAAACTAAAATCTCGGAAGGAAATCTCTAGAAGGGCACTTCTTGACACTCACAGTTGGACCAGTCAAAGAAAACTAATGATCTCTTTTAAAAGGAAGTCCAAATTAATCAAACTCTGGTCAATCCTAAAATCAGCTGTAAACATGTCTGATCTCCTAAATTACAGCTTTTCGGTGGAACTCACTGGAAAAGCTGGCACAACAGTCCTGAGGGTGAACAGGAGGACAAAATGATTCAAACCAATCATCTGTGACACCCACACCATGAACAAGCACAGAGCGGGGAATCCAAAGTACTTACTAAGTATGGGCATGCGAAGGACGCCACGATAAGACTGTTTGTTTCTTTAAAATTCCTTACCTCAAAAGTTTCTTAAATTTTGAGCAATTCAGGAGTGCCAAAGATTTACATGTGGCCAGTTTCCCCTTCAGCAAGAAAAAAAAATGCGTTACTTTTGGGTCCAAAACCCTGCTGTCAGGGTATGACCAAGAGCTCTAAGGAGGACTGCGGGATCCAAAAGTCCCTGCTAGGCAACAGCTCATAGGATCTGGACACAAACGCTCACATCCGCTGCTTGACTCAGACTGTTGCCTAATTCCATGCGGTCTGAGTGTAAATGCAGCCATTTCCCCACCGGCTTGCCAAATGCCAAGAAGCAGATTTACCTTCCCTGTAGGGGGATACAGCCACATTCACCGCTTACTGTTGAAATACCAGGGGGCCAGGACTATAAGAAGAGACAAAATATAACAAATCTGATATTTAACTGTAACTTACTGAAATCAGACTATCACGTCAAAGGCCATAATAAGCATCAGGCAACTGCAGCAATTGCACGTCAGTACTTTTTGCCAGAAAACACTCGTTTTAACTGCAAAAGCCTCTCCCAGCTTAGCTTTCATGTTACCTCTGTCATGCCTGCTATTTTATGAACCGGCTCTTAGATTCATAGAATATAACTCCTATTTGTGTGCATGTGTTTATGTATGTATGTGTATATATTATAAGTAATATTAGATAAACATGACATATCCTGTTACTAAGCAAACACACTAATTTGAGTCTTAACGCATGTGACTCCGGTCATCTTATACTCGGTTTTACGTTAAGTGCAGGAGGAAATTAAAATCGCACTTAAAGTATAATATTTTACAGCTGTTTGTAAATAGCTTTTACACCGACAGGACGTTATGGTTTATAGCGCAAGAAAACCGTCGGTCAGTTAAAACTCCCTCTCCCTGAGCTAAAACCTCGCCACAGGTGAATGACAAACACGCGAAGCTGTGCACCACATTTGACATTTGTAACATTTCTGGAGGTAAGAAGTATTCGGGTATTAAATAACACAATGCAATAGGAAAGTGCATCAGGTATGGCGATGACATGCGTACAACCGGAGGGAACCGGGAGTCCCACAAGTCTGATGCAACTCGAACATAAGGACGATGTGCCGGAATATTATATCAACTCTGAAGAGCCACAACGGAATTCTGCATTGCAGTATCCCACCAAGCCCGAAACACGGGACTTAGACACATGCCCGGGTTTCCGCCACTGGGGAAAACACCACCAGTATAACCTGTATCTCCACCATGTATATGACATCCAAAGGGTAACGGCAGCTCGATGCAAAACGCCGCATGGAAATGTCAACCCCCGACAACACTGTGATCGCTTAGAGAAACGGCGCACATTGCCGGCTGTCATTAAATGGGACCGAAAGGCAGCAGAAAGCGGTGTTCTGGCTCTTGTCCCCATACAGCTGGCGGTTATCTCGCTCACCTCGCCCGGGTACGCGAGTCTGGCAGGTTACATGCCGGACAAACAGCGAATCGGCGAATAAAAGAGCACTTTAAGGGCACAAAATAAGCGTCAGGCGGCCCAATTAACTGATGTCCTTAACAATTACTCAGCAAAACATACCCCCACTGGTATATGACAAATAGTGAGCATTTGCGTAAATGTACACCGTTACTGGAAGCGAATTCGCCGTTTATATCCATCTCTCCAAAGAGACCAAACACCGCCGCGGCTCGGGGAACTTAGCCGGACCGACTGCCCCCCGCACCGAGCCCGGCCGTAACTTTGGACCGCAGCCGAAGAAATCCCGGTCGTCAACGGAAAGGTACACACACGGTGTTGAAGAGCCAAAGCCCAGCCGTGGCTGTTGTGCAAAACAGACCCCCAATTTAGACAAGGAAGACAGGGAGCAACTTCAGACGGGGAGCAGCCTTACCTCAGCCCCCGGCTGAATACAGTCCTCTGCGCCCCCGGACTCTCTTTGGATGGACTGAAAATGCAGCGCTGGGAAAAGCCGTACAAAACCCCTCACTCCCGACACTCTAATCTCTGCTCACACCATTCCCATTGGGCTTTACCACTGCGCAGTTCAAAAAACCATATTCCCCCACTTATGCTTTTTAAAAGAAAGAAATAAACCCCAATCTTGTCTCCCCGTCCCACGCCTACCACAACTCCGAGGGTTTTTCTACTAATCAGTGCTAGTTCTCACACTCGAGCATTGCGCGCTCCCGCTACACTTTCCGACGGTGGGGGCGCTAGCGAGAAACTGCGGGAAACAGCAGTTGCCGTGCAACGCCGTCGCAAAGTCTGTGTCGTAAAACAACCAAAATCGATTTACGGCATTTTTCGTCCGGAGCCTGCAATGAAGAGCCGTTGCTATTTCCTAAGTTTATGTTATTCTGTGTGTGCACAAGGTAAGAGGGATCACGAGAAAGCCTGATTTTGCTGAGTATGTGAAGCACAACTTTCCATAAACTGTTTAGGGTGTATCAGTGTTTGTTTTTACACGATAAGCTAGTTATAATCCGCAATGCAGTTGTTTATCCAGTTGATTAAGTAGCGGAGCTAAATGTAATACTAGCTTGATGACGACATGTCATATGCCCATACTCGCAACAACTGAGTTTTGAATGAGAGAGAAGCTTTTGCCGATGTTTGGGACAGAAATTAGGCAGCTAGATATGTAATTTCGGTGTGCTACTAAAAGTGCGTAATTTTACGATGATGATGCTGCTAAAACGACTTTTAGTACCGCCCTATGTGAAATAACGTGCAGCAAACGTGAGCAAAGGATTATGTGCTCTGCATCTGTCAGTGATCAGCGTGCAGTGATCACTGTACAGTATTTCTTCTGTAGGGACAGAGAGCAATAAACACCTTTGAGTTTCAGTTTGGTAGAATGAGAAAGACCCTCTTTCCAATCAGATTCCCTTAGTACTGCCTTGTGCCTTACGTTAGCTGACTGTGGGGCCGGAAATCACATGATCTACACTCCTGGGCCGGACATGACGTTATGCAAGGTTCAGGAATGGAGACAAAGTATAGGATAGAGGTTATTATAATTATAATATTAGTATAACTTAGTATAATTTGATATATATACGTGTAATATTAAATATTACTAGCATTTTATATAGCATTATAGTATTATTACTAATAATAAACCTCAATAATGTATTATGATGATGATGATAATAATATATTCTACAGCGTGTGAAGCTTAGATGGCTAAGCCTGTGTACCTGTAATCACAAGGTCCCAGCTTAGACCCAGCCTCAGCACATCTGCGGGTCCTTGAGCAAGGCCCTTAACCCCCAGCTCCCTGGGTGCCCTTCGCAGACAGCTTACTCTACAAAGAGCAAGTTGAGGGAGATGTAAAAAGAATTTCCCCACAGGGACAATAAAGGATTGATTATTATTATTCACTAGGATTATATTGTATTATTCTGTATAACGGAGGATATACCACTACTAGGGGGCGCAGAATCACATGACCTCCACCATAGTGCTGGATATGACGTTAGTGCCACACCCAGAACTAACTTCAGTAATCCAACCTACTGAGCTCTCTTTAGAAGCGTCATGTCCAGGTCAGGAGTGGAGTTTCCAGCCCCAGAGTGGAGATGGCAGAGTTCTGCAGCCAGATGCTGTTGGAGTATACACCTGCCATAATGCATAGGCTGTATCTGCCTACCTCTGGTCATACCCACAGACAGATGATGTTGTTTCGAATGAGCCGGGACTGTGAATGTGTTTCCAGCAACATAGAGTTCTGCACAATGGAGCCGACACACGGTTTTGGCCTTTTCAGCAGTTTTCCCTGGTGTAAATTATTGAGCTATCAGAATGTTCCCAAGCTGCCCGTTATGACTGACTGTAGCCAACATGGGCCGTAACAAACCGCAGTCACAAGTAGCATAATGTGTCCGTGTTAGAACATAAGAAGAACATAAGAAATTTACAAACAAGGAGGAGGCCATTCGGCCCATCAAGCTCGTTTAGGGAGAACTTGACTAATAGCTCAAAGTTGTTAAAATCTTATCTAGCTCGGATTTAAAGGAACCCAGGGTTTTAGCTTCCGCTACACTAGCAGGAAGACTATTCCATACTCTATATTGAACATCCACTTGTTAAATAAAGTTTTAATCCGTGTCAATAAATGAATGTATTCATTCATTTCATTATGCATACCGCACTGAAAACGATGTAACCAAATGGAACATAACGAAAATGGGTGCAGTTATAGCCGCACGATAGTTACGAAAGAATGCTTCAGCTGTCAAAGTGAGCTGAAAACCAGTAAGATTAAAATTCATACTATATAACCTCAGCTGGACTTCGTTAAAAAGGATTTTAAATCAGAATCGAAAACATTGATTATGGTAACAGGGATCGAGGATCGATTTGCGGTATCCTGCTTGGGGGGCGGGGCGGGGCGGGGGGGGGGGAACAAGAATTTCATCTGAGAATGTTTATATGAAAAGCAGCTAGTGATAATTTTATATTTAGCTAGAGGATGATTCTCTTGGTAATGTTCTGCCACATTTAATTTAAATTCTAACATGGGAAAATTTTCCTGAAAATTTTAGGCCAGCTACAGTTTTCTCTCAGATGCCTAATTATATAAAATGCATGCACTGTTCAAGACTAGTTTGCTCGAGTTAATTTCACACCAAATACAAGTGAAATAAAGCTCCAGTAAGTAAAACTTTGCCATGGGAATACTGTGATCACAGTGACGGTGTAGATGTAGGTAAATGTAATGAAAAGTGTCTTGTAGCTCACATCCAACCTCAGCCCGTTGGCTGGCTAAGCTGCTGTCACTGGTGTCTCCCAGGTAGTGCCTCCGCCCCTCTGCACGCTGCAGAATGGACCCTGTGGTCTTGAGCTACCAGGACAGTCTTCTGAGGCGCTCAGACGTGGCCTTGCTGCAGGGGCCGCACTGGCTGAACGACCAGGTGATTGGCTTCGCCTTTGAGTACTTTGCCACAGAGCGCTTCGAGACCCTGAATGGGGCAGCCTGCTTCATTAGTCCCGAAGTCACGCAGTTCATCAAGTGCGCCACAAGCCAGGAGGAGCTGGCGCTCTTCCTGGAGCCCCTGAGCCTGCCCGCCCGCCGCCTGGTCTTCCTGGCCGTCAACGACAACTCCCACCAGACGGCCGGCGGCTCGCACTGGAGCCTGCTGCTGTTCCGGCGTGCGGGGGCCCGATTCTCGCACTACGACTCGCAGAGCGGCAGCAACTCCCTGCACGCCCGCCGCATCGCCGGCAAGCTGGAGTCCTTTCTCGGGGCTGACGGGAGAGCGGCATTCGTCGAGGAGCTAGCTCCCGCGCAGCAGAACAGCTACGACTGCGGCATGTACGTCATCTGCAACGCCGAGGCTCTGTGTGAGAGCGCCGGGCAGGAGGGCGGCCCGCAGGCCCTCACACAGACCATCACACCGGCGTACATTACATGCAAGCGGGCTGAGTGGTGCGAGCTGATTCAGAGACTCTCCTGTCAGAAAAAGTGACCTGTCGAGGCCAGTCTCCTCTCTTAAATATGCTAGCATGAGTATTTGAGACAGGAGCACATATACTAAGAACTATGGTAACTAAACATACTAGGTGGTAATGGCATTGCTAACCACTACATATTTTTTACTCACAATCTACTAAAGTAATATGAAAAGGTAACTGACAGACTGTATAACTAGCTATAAAAAAATTACTCTCATAAATGGCAACATTGCAAAGTTCTCTGCCAAAGCCGAGAGTACCTGAAAGGGAAGAGAGAGTCTGCCTGTCATTCATCCATATATTCAGAATTTTATTTATTTACAAATGTGTGCAAGAAAGATAAACTTGTATTTTGATGATTCTTCAGACATCTGCATAGGAGATTATATTCAGTTTCAAGCAAAGCAGATGTCTGAGGTATACCTTGTAAATTTACCTATTATTTTAGAATATGCATCCTATTAAGTAGTATTTTTTGCCGAGTCATAGATCATATTGTTGAAAATCAACGAAAGTGCAACAAACAGCCGGTGAATCAAAAAAAGATGGATTGTGCAATGCTTATGGGTGGAATTTAAATTTTAGCTCACCTGCCAAAATCAGTCGTTATCTATATAATGGACAGTATGACTAGCACACATTCGATTTGATCAAAAACACCCATTTGATTTGTGCATTTTGTAGAGCACAAGATATCTGAAATTTGGCATCAACTTTAACCAGACAGCTAGCTTGTCATCTGCATTAGGTATGACTTACTATCGCTGCTGTTTCCGTGTGTGAGGTGGAAGATTTGGATGGATGCAGTCAGCAAGCAGCACAAGATAAGAAGAGTGGCTTGGTTGGGTGAAAACAGGGGATTCCAGATACGCCGTTTTGTTTTAAGCCAACGACGTACTTTATGTTTACAAAGTGTTTTTGCTCAGGGTTGTTTCTGAAAAATGAAAGTGCATAAGGAATGTCATTCTGCTGAACACACACATTGATGGCTTTGGTGACATTCTTAAACTTCCAGTGCCTTGGAAGTCCAGCTGATGCTATTTTAGGCAGCCTTACTTTATTCATCAAACCAACTGCGCTGGAGAAAAGGATAAGGGACGACCAGCAACAAGACAGATGGACTCACAAAAGAAAGCCAGAAGACCCAAACAGAACATTCTGGAGAACTGGCATTTATGCTTGGAGCAGATAAGCAAACAGCCCATCGTCCGCCCTTCATCCCTTCCGACGTGTTTGACCCCCACGCGCTGCACTTGTCTTGTTTCCAAGGGGGGTGTCAGTGTCTGAGGGTGTCCATCGGAGGGCCAGAGAGCTGGTAGGAAGCACCCTATTTTTGGCTCATGGCTGGGGCCCCCGGGGTTTAGCCTGACAGCCTTGAAAACTGAAACAGCAGCAGTGCTGCCGGGATTTTATCAGTCTGGGGGAAATGTCTGCAGGAAGTGTTTTACAAGACTTCAAAAAGCTTCACATGATTGGATTAGGCCGCCTTGCCCAGCAGAGTGTGTTTTTAAGTGATAGGGTTTCAGCTATTTAACATTTTGACAGCAGCTTCCAGCGCGACCTGCTGATTTCTTGATCTTTCCATTTTTGTGCTGTTGTGTATTTTCTTTTTCAGTAAGGTATGTCTTTGCACCACTTCATTCATTATTTAAAACGGCGTGAAATATGTTTATTTTCATCCTGGATTGCATATGTTAAACAAAACTAAAGTACCCATTAATTGAGGGAGAATGAGGTATGATTACATTGGCATGCTGGAGGGGCCCGTGTTAAGCCCCGCCCCCTCAGTGCGACACGATGCTCCTCTCCTCCCTCCGCAGTGTTAATGCTATAGGAATTCTGAGTGATGGCGGTGTTCCTCGAGAGTGTCTCCGCTCTCTAGCGGAATGCGGAATGGAGACGGGAGAGCGGCCCCCGGCCACCTCGCCGTGACCATTTCGGTTAATAGCACCAGAGCCAGACTCCTGTGGGCCTTCAGTATCCCTGCCTTCCTGCACGACTCATTTATCGGATCGGTAATCCTGAGAGCCTCGCTGCGTGTCCTGCGCTTTAGTTACATTCCAGTACAGCCTGTGCATACTACTGCACAGTGAGTATGGAGTGTGTCCCACCCTGGAGAAATAAAATATATGACTGATTTATACTTCTGCGAGCCATACACCATAGACTGTGCAGTACCCAGTGCTATAACCTGTGCCATACCATACACCATAGCCTGTGCTGTACCCAGTGCCATAACCTGTGCCATACCATACACCATAGCCTGTGCTGTACCCAGTGCCATACCATACACCATAGCCTGTGCAGTACCCAGTGCCATACCATACACCATAGCCTGTGCAGTACCCAGTGCCAGAACCTGTGCCATACCATACACCATAGCCTGTGCTGTACCCAGTGCCATAACCTGTGCTGTAGTTACGTTTCAGGGGAGGTGCGTGTCAGGCTACGCAGCTACCTTTGGGGTAGACTCTACCCAGAAGTTTAAATCAGCTTTTAGCTGTTCACCTCGATGTGAGCTTGACGCAAAACATGCTCCCCCCACCCCAACCCTGGCTCTGGGTTCACCACCGTTCCGCATAATCCTCTAGTCAGAAATACCTTTTATCCCTGAATTTTACCTCATTTATCTTCACAGGCACAAGGAAAAATACGTATTTCCTCGTCTGTGTATTGTTCTTTAGACCAAGAGCAGTGTTTCGGTTCCTGTGATTTGAGTCTTCAGCAGCAGCACTGCAGAGGGCCTGCAGTGACCGTGTGCAGCAGCAGCACTGCAGAGGGCCTGCAGTGACCGTGTGCAGCAGCAGCACTGCAGAGGGCCTGCAGTGACCGCGTGGGGTCGACATGAAAGAGGAGCCCTCAGGCTACAAATACTGATCCTCATTAACTTGATGTGACGGATATAGCTTTACAGAATGACTTTTTAAATGAATGAGTCAGACGAACATTACTGTGCATGAAAATGTGTTTCCTGTGAGGGAAGGTTTGACTGATGGTCCTGTATGAATCTGTCCTCAGAAGCCAGGCTGGTTGTGTCAAAACCACATTCTTTCTGATGCTGGTTTGAAAATGTAATGAGTCACCATTTAAAGGGTGGTCACTAAATGTCTTCAAGGTTAATACCATACAGACAGGGTCCCATGTGAGTTTATATGAATGTGGGCATCTGACACCAGGGACAGTTACGCTTTTGAACCTAACTTTAGGTTGTTAATTAGCCACACGAATGAGCTCACTCCTAATGAGAGCCAGCTGTGACAGCAAGAAAAAAAATGTGGCTTCCATGGATGTCAGATCCTCAAAGGAGCCAAGCTGGAAAAAATACGTTACTCCCCTCTGGTTACGAAGACTGGCTCCTCTGTGAGTTAATCAGGTATTTGCATGAGCTCATTCTTCCTGACTGATGGTTAGATAAATTCCCCCATCCCACCCCACCCCCACCAAAATATATAATGCTAACTGTGCTAAAGAGGAAATGGGATGATATGCAGGGTAGCATGAGCAAATAGCAAGACTCTTCTGGAGACGGAGAAGCACAGAAACACCCACTAATCTAGTACAGCACATCTCGGATAGCACAGCCCCTAAACCACATATTACTGCATGTGTGTGCATTAGAGGATTTAAAGTTGCAACTTATGAAAACGAAACAAAAGTCAAAAACGGGGGCACCTAAAGAATGCAAATTTGTCCAGCCATGTTTTTTTTCCCCATTTGTGCCTTAAATGTGTTTTCAGAGAAACACTAACTGTAGTCAGGAAGACTAAAATGCCCTAAAATTAGATGAATTGCTTTTCAAACTACTTCACCCTCAACAATTGGTGACACACAATAAAGCTCCAAATAAAACCAAGATTTATCCCATAGTTGTCTATTTTTACTCAAAATAATTGTTCTATCCTGTTGTGTTGTAAAACCAATCCCACGTGCGGGTTCCTAACACCGAGGGGAGAGGAGGGAGTTCTTCAGCAGCTGTGTGAGATGTTCCCAAGATGCAGCCTAGGCACGGCCCGAGCGTTAATGCACCGAGATAGAGGATACTGACCCCCAGCTCCTGTGCATGATCCTGCTGTGTTGCTCAGGTAGATGTTTGCAGGGTCCTGAGTGAATCAAAGGGATCATTTATACGGTGGTGCTAGGATTGGGTTGCAATCTAAGGCGTGGACTTCGGCAGTGACGAGGCGCTCTCATAGCGCAGAAACTCGATCGTAGCTCCTGTTCCAGTTCAGGAGCCCATTTTTAGTCTCTGCTCCAGACCAGGGCTGTGTTCGAATTCAAGTGCTGCTTCTAAGGGTGCACTCCAAGACCAACTGCATCACAGCGACAACAAGGCTGTCCCATTTCGAAAGCTCCTTCAAATGCGGACTGGAAAGACATCCTCCTTTTGCACAGTTGCGAAGGATCCACCTGTTGGATCTTTCGGAGCCCAACAGATCCCAAGATTGATTGCAGACCATCAAGGCTACGTAGGTCAAGTCCTTCGAAGGATGCAGTCCTTGAATTCGGACACAGCCTAAGTACTTTTTATTCTAATACAAACTACTAGGGAAATGCTTACAGTGATAGCTTGCTGATTGGTTGGTGCTTAGAGCCATAACTTGCTGATTGGTTGACCACAAGCACCAGCGCTAACTTGGAAGTTATGTGGAAGTGGAGGAAGAGGGATAGAAGTAGCGGAGCAAGAACTGAGCAGATGGGATTGTTTCTGTACCTTAATTACATTTAATGCATTAATTAATACATATTTTGCGCGAGTCTCCATATGTCTGCATCGGAAAAATTGATCAATAACCAACATACTTCTGTCTAATATCACTAGTGACAGCGGTGAAATTAGCCAGCGCTTTTAGCCGGATAACATCGTACTGTTCAAGTGTAAAATGGTGCACAATAAAAATGCAAATAATTTTTATTGGCATCATCCATTATGTAAGATTTCTTGCCTAGATATTTATTAATCACTAAAACATGAATCATTCTGCGTATTAGTTTAGTTATCACATTCTCAGTGGTATGTTTTGGAAACGTCTATTGCATTATTCATTCTGGATGCATCAAATACATCTGGACTGAAACAGTATTGAAGTAATATCGTAACATGATAATCATTTATATAGTCTTTGCATATGCAACAGTTTTGTTTTATTGAAAACATTGATTCAAAAAGGCACAACTTCAAGAAAAACATGTGTCTCAGCCATGTTTCTAACAGTCTTATTATCTATATTGCATGCATAACTCCTGCAACAGGGTCCAGAGAGTGGCGAGCTGTTCTGCGCATGCATGAACTGGAAGGGACCTGAGAGGGACTGGGAAGGGTGGGGGCTGACAGGGACAGGGAGGGTGGGGCTTGCAGCTGGACATTACTTCCAGCTGGAAACGCTTCCTGCTTAAAACACCACCCCTTGCATATTTAATTTAAACTCAATGGACACTAAGTCATGTGCTTATATTTTGAAGTCAAACAGTAGGCAGTTTTATAGTGCAATCAGGCTGCACCGGAGCGTAAAATATGGCCTGACCTGGGACTCTTACGGCACCCGGCATGCAACACGGCGCACACCCTGTGCTGCACAGCTGCTTAGTGCACACATGGACAGGGCACAGGCACCGATGCCGCCTTTCAGTGCATGGTGGCTCAAAAAAAGCTGCAATGCTGAGACACAGTTTACAAAGGCTGCCAAAAGTGATTTCAAGTGTTTGTAAGCAGCACAGCTAGGAGGCAAATCCCTGGACATTTTAATAAATTATAAAGTCATCATAATAAACCACAGCAGCTTTCTGCATGTTGCACGTCCCTCGCCCACCATAATATTTATGATCCCCATTGCAGTGAATACGAGTGCTCCTGTCCCCCACCCCCCACCACCACACTGTACTTCACTCTCCTCTGATTTACGCAGCTTGGGATTGCCGCCACCCTCTACCGTCCCCCACATCCTCATCTCTAACCACCCGTGCCAAGAGTGGCTGCTTCCCCAGGTGGACATCACCGCGGTGCCAGGTGGACTCCCAGAGGCACGTCAAACAATAGCCATGGGATGCTTGCTGCACATTTATGTGATTATACACAGAGAAGGTTGAGCAAAAGTCCCAGTGAAGCAAAGACAAACAGCGTGTGCTTGATTACTCTGCTCTGCCGTGACACTGTGGCAGTAGGTGATGGTCCTTTCACTGGCCTAACCTGCCAATGTTATATGTCTGAGGGACACTGGACCAGTTTTGTTACTTTACCAGGTACAGTGAGTCAGTGCCCAGCACAGTAACCTCATACCTCCCCCTAGTTGTGCGTAGAGCTTTGAGGGTCTCCATGTGCTTTGGAGGTTTCCTCACGGTACTCCAGTCTCCAATTTGCAGGACAGACCTTACTTGACTGGCCAAAGAGGAACAAGATGCACAAACGAATCAGACCGAGAGCCAGTGCCTACCACTATGTCCAGCTGGACGAGGACAGCAGGATCCATCTGCCAGCCCTGACCAAGCTCTCTGCTCCTGTGCTGCAGCTGGTCTCTCAACTCCTCCATCACAGCAGAGAAAAGCAACCTTTGCTGCCTTTGGTTACGCAATACTGATTTTTAATGATAGCTTTCAATATCCTCTTCACATACACTCAGCAAGCCGGATAGGCAGCTTAGATAACAGGGATGAAGGGCTGAAAGGAGAGTGTGCTTTGTTGTGGAGGCCCACACTTTGCATACACTTTACATTACATTGTGACTGGAACACAGGCCCAGTGACTGGCACCTCTAAATCACCGTTGGCGGTAACACTGATGCAGAAATACAATCATCCTGTCATCTTGCGGGTTTATGTTGCGTTTTGCGATGCTGCTTCACATTTCATGCAGCTGGAGGTATTAAGATGAATCACATCGAGTTCATTACTGGTACAAAAATAAGAAGCTCTCAGGCACCCGAGTTAAATATGTGATGCTGCATCCGAAAGTCCAGAAATACCATGTGGCTGTCACTGCAAGGACCCGAAAGAGAATGACCTTGCAACTGTTCGTTTTATTCATTTATCAGATGCTTTTGTACCAAGCATCGACCAAAGAGACATACATGTTAAAAAAAAAAGAAGCGTCAGACAGTTCCTGGTGTAACTGGGGATTAAGGGCCCAGCTCAAGGGGCCACATTAGAATAAATGACTAAGTGACAGAGCTGAACCTGCATATGCGAGATGGATACGACTCTCGCAGGGTCCCTCTATGAACCTATCGACTCCAATGTGGGTCCAAAGACATGGCAGATGTCTCTCTTACCCGACCTGTGGTTACTTTGTGGCGATTTTTAAGTGAAGAAAAAAAATAATTCACGTTATAGCCAACAGTCTGACACTAACCTGTTTTAAGAGTCAGAGAAAGACTTATGTATTTTTCTGAACCCCTGCCAGAGCAATTCTGAGGAGTAAATAGTTTGATCATACATCACGTTTCAGCATGTTGAAAAATCAAAGACACAACTTTACAGCTGCACTATAACTTCACAGCCGTGGTATAATCCCTGGAAATGGGAGAACATTAATCATTTGTGTCAAAACAAACACACGTTTGCAAAAACAATTTCCAGATAAACATAACCGGGCGGCCTCACCTTTGGCTGAAAGTAAGAGTGCATCAGCATACTGTGTGTGTAGAGGTAGAAGATTCTAGAACTCAGTTATGATCACTGAACAACTACTTCCACATGAAAGTCACACAAGCATCTGAGCCTCAGCACGTCCCACTAACCATGGATCAGAGTCCTGCACGGGTCCACTTTTGGAGACCCGCACAGTACAGCACCACACCCGCCCGGGCCCATTAACATTCCGCCCGTTACCCGCCCGTACCCGTGATAAATTACACACAATTACTTTTTCTATGCACCTCTCAACGTGAGAAGCGCTAGGCCTACATGAATTTTGAATTGAAACGAAAAAGTCAGGTTAACACAAAATCAAATCAGATATATCTAAGCTATCCATACTGTGATGAGCGTGAAAGAGAGAACACGACGACACGCTCCAGCAAGGATTCAGACGTGTATGTGAATGTTAAGAACATAAGACCTATACAAACGAGAGGAGGCCATTCGGCCCATCAAGCTCGCTTGGGGAGAACTTAAGTAATAGCTCAGAGTCGTCAAAATCTTATCTAGCTCTGATTTAAAGGAACCCAAGGATTCAGCTTGCACTACGTTATCAGGAAGACTATTCCATAC
>JAODLC010000007.1:1065637-1080977 GCA_026781145.1 Hippopotamyrus pictus
ACATGTCCATGGAGAAAGGAACTCACGACAGGATACATCTACCCTCCTCACTAGAGGGATCACAGAAGATGTCTATTGAGCACCATTTGAGCAAAGACTTTAGCAACGGCTGTGTTGTTGGTGGGGGGGGGGATTAAAGTTTCTTCCTACAATGGGTAACAATGATAAAAAATAAATTATAAAGGATCAAGCGCTGTTTCA
Source organism: Hippopotamyrus pictus (assembly GCA_026781145.1). Lineage (NCBI taxonomy): Eukaryota > Metazoa > Chordata > Actinopteri > Osteoglossiformes > Mormyridae > Hippopotamyrus > Hippopotamyrus pictus. The sequence continues at coordinate 1,065,839 of JAODLC010000007.1, forward strand.
TCTGCACACACCAACTCAACAGGTAGCACAGATTTCCTAGTGTAGCTTTCAGAGACGGAAGGCCAACAACTAAATTATTACTACTTACACTTGTTTCTGACCGCTTCTATTTGATTTAAAAAAAAAAAAAGTTAAAATGTTCTCATCGTATGAGAATAAACCCACACAACTTGCTGGGAACGCGAGTGGCATTCAAAGAACATACTTTACCTCTTGTGGTTTGCAATTTTTAAATAGGCAGTTTTTTTTTTTTTTTTTTTTTTTTTTTAAAAGGAGCATAATTGCTGCCAGACGTCAAACTGAGCCACAGTGGAGATGCTGTCCTGTGCTTCAGCATGACATACACACACATGGTGACAATAATACTGCCCAGCTTCCTCTGCTTCAGCACAGAAAATAAGACCAAAACTCCCCCATCTCTCAAAGTGCACAGGCCTCCAGACGGCTTGCAGTTGGCATTCGAAGACGCAAGCTGCTAACACAAGAGTGAAAAAGATCTGAGCAGAGTGCAGACATGTCCAAGTCTTCGCATACATGCCTATTTCTGCTAACAGCAGCCATGTGAGAAAGGTTCCTCTCACCAGAGACATCCCATTTTTCGCTCAGCGTAACATATTGATACATGCTCATTATACCAATGCAATCTGTCACCTCATACATCACGTGGCACAGTTTTGATTAAATATTTTTAAAATAAACCAGCTGGCACTGATCAGATTAATTTTCTACAGCATGCGAAAGAACAAGGAGACTGCTCTGGGGCCTGATATGGAGGCCTTGGCTAACTTCATTGGTGCCTTGTAGCCAGGCTGCAACCGCCTATCCGGCCCACAACAGTGGGGCACGGAGGGCCTGGCCCTTGGAAAGATGGGGGGTGGGGGGGGGTGCAGAAGCCTTAAAACATTCATCCAGGGCTCATTCCTGTGCGACTCTCGCCATAGACAGAGGAATCACTGATCTCTTCATGAGAAAGAAGGAAGATGTGGACACCAAGCGGACATGACCAGCACGGGGCTGCAGGGTTAGAAGGAAATTAAAATAAAATGAGAACAAAACATAGAAAAATCACAACACTTCAAATATAAAGCCGTTATCAGCTACAGTTCTGATATTATATCAACAATGTTTTTTTTTTTTTAAAAACAAAAAAAGGAAAAGAAAAAAACTAACAAAGTAGGAAATTTCAATAGCATCCAATGGTCTTAAAATAATTACTCTGTACAATATATACAGAAAGAGCACAGTGAGTATGTTTGGGGGAGAGAGAAGCATGAAAGGCGAGGAGGCAGCCGGCTAAAGCACACGCCAGCGGTTCACTTTCCTTCAAACGCAGGTTACTGCTCGTAGTGCTATAGTACACCATGCCAAAGTACATGACAGAAAACGCCACTTGTGAAACAAAACTAATGGAGAGCCGAGAAGGAAATTCCCCAGCAGCCGATCGCCACCCTCAGCGCGACCGAGTGTCCTCCCATAAATAGGATGAGAGACATTACCCAAACAAAAGCAGTCCTGGGCCCCCCAAGCCGCCGCTGGCAGAGTCTGCCTCTGGGAGCCTGAGCCCGCTGTAGCAGCTGCTGAATACCTGATGCCGTTGTCTCTCTGGGGAAAAGAGGCTCTTTTCACACAGTTTCCCCCCGAGCCAAAAAGGGGCTGGAGCCAGATCGGTCATCATCCTCCCAGCAGTGTGGTTGGGGGCCGGGGGGGGGGGGGGAGAGGCTAGCAGGCCAGGCTAGCCATGCCGAAAGGAGACTCTTCCAGACATACAGGACCTGGGCTACAGTTCCACAGGTCTGAGGGAAGCCTCAGGTTCAGGAGTCAAAAACAGAAAAAGGTCCCACACCCCCCCCCCAAACAAAAAGAAATCTAAACAAAACAAACAAAAACGTTCATGGTATGTGATTGAGGGTAACCGGACTTCCGTATTGAGCAGATCAGCAGCAAAGTCTCCATGCCAGTCCTCGTCCTCCTCAGACGTCTCATCAAACCTGTGAGCGGGAGGGGGAGAGCTACATGGAGCGGGGATCAGGCCATGTTCAGTCTGCAAAAGTCTCCGAGTCAGTGATGCGCTACAATCTGGGGACTCCCCATTTGTGAGCTAACCAGCACACAGCAGTGGCCCTCTCTGGAAGGGATCCTGCCGATTGCTTACAGTGCTCAGCTCATTTGCTTACCTGTCCTACAGCCGGCCTTCCGAATTTCACTATTAAATATTCTGTAATGTCACTCTGAGGTCAACAGCACACAACCTTCGCTGACACAAAAAAAAAGTACCTCCTCCAGTAGACAGGGCCTTTTGTGGCCTCGACCGGCCTCTGAGTGCACTGACACTGTCTGTAAACCATTTCACCCGTCTGGAAGAGACTGTGGCACTGCTGGCAGAGAGGCAAAGTCAGCTCAGTGCCTGACACACCCGACTCACGAACAACAACAAATGAAGGAGACATATTGGCTTAAGAGTAAAGACTCATGCAGAACAACTGCATGTAAAACATCTCAAATTAAAATAAAAAATAGGGATACTGTATTTCGCTCAAAAATAAAACAAGCTGATATCTTTTTAAAAGAGAAAAATACGAATCCAATGCTACCCGAGAACAAAAATCTAGGAAAGAGATCTTGGAACATTTCGTCAGTATGATGAAGATGAGCAGCTTCCGTTTGCATAGAGCACCATGATGGTCAACCAGAAAGAAAATCAATGAGAGACCAGGAGTCACACAGAATCCTTCTCTCCATTAGCGTCTGAAGGGATCGACAATCCTGAAGCCAAAAACAGGCCTTTTCAACAATAATCACAATGTCCTCTGGCTTGGACCAACATCCACGTTCCTCTGTCAAGTCGCAGGTGAGGCTGTATAGGGTGTACATTTTTCAGGTGTGTCCCTACCACACACCTCCATCCACACTCACTGCTAATGCTGAGATATTGCTACGCTCCCGTCCTTCCAGCCAGGCTGTTAACTTGCTGTGTGTGCAGTGCTCGTCAGCAGTGCAGTGGGAGAGGTCCAGTGGCGTGTCGGGGTTGGCGTGCCATGTGTCAGCTGAGAATGGCTTTTGTGTCGGCTTTCTGGACCCACTCCAGGGGCAGGGGGACCAGCCCTCAGGGGACCGAGGAGGACGGCCCGCCCCAGCATTCAGGTAGAAAACTAACAATACAGACACACCATTCAACTGATGTCTAAAAGAACTCTGGCCGCTTCCTCGTGTGATCCAGTCACATGACTCCTCGCCAGAGTTGGGGTGAACCAAATCAGGTTTCCCTGTAAAAAAAAAAAAAAACAAATGAATAAAACTTCTCAGACATTAAAAATCTTCTGCTATCCATGAACCTGCAAAGATGACATTAGCACCCAGGTTTATGAAATAAATTCTTCCCCAGCAAAGGTCAGTACATCTAGCTAAAGCCAGGAACACATATGTAGTGGTTATACAGTCCTTTCTGGTATCTTTCAAATCCAAGGTTTCTGTTGACACACACTACTGTGTACTGCCCTGAAAAAGCCTTAATACTTTGAAGTGCTTCTTTGAAATCTTTGGAACTGACTAGAAAAAGTCCTCTCGGGCTGAGTGCATTGGAAACAAAAGCATACATTTCAATAGTCTTAAATTCATTTTTCATTCATCCACATTTAGCTACAGGAGAAACTTTTCAATAACTGCCATATTCAATTACAGCAAAGCACAGAGGATGCAGAAACAGCCATATCAAAAGTTAAAGGCCTAACACGGCAGAGAAAGGCCTAACACGGCATGTTCCAGTTTCATAAACAGAAATGTGAGAGCACAGCCACTGGACAAAGGGCCTTACCGGTCTCACCTCCTCGCTGGGGGGTACAGGGAAGGAGCTGAGGCTTGCGGACTGGCAACAATCGCTGATGATGACAGACCTATGAGGAGGATGTCAGAAAGCATTAAGCGCATTGCGAAAGGTTTATTCAAAACGTGCCCAGGCTGCATTCCATTAATATAGAAAATCAATCAACTGTGTCTACATTCCTGATGGGAGGGACTGAAGCCTAAAAGGCAGAAAATCCAGCTGCTAACATACATCTGTATGGCAGCATAGCTCAGTATCACCCTCTGTCACTAAAGTCAGGTAGGTCACTGGATTTGTCATTATATAAAACATTGATAAATTGCAGGTTATTCATGGACTGCAGCCTGGCGCCCAGGACGAAGGCGGCATCTAAGGCTCACCGGCGGCATAGGACAGGTCGTACTGCCCCGAGAGCAGGGGGTAGCCCAGGTGGTGGTGGGACGGCATGATGCGCTGGGAGGGGGAGGAGCGGGGCCGGTCCATGTCCCGCTCCCGCTCGGCCCCAGGCCGCTCCCGCTCATGGGACGGCTTGTCGCTGACGGTTGGAGACTTGCTCTTATACTGGCTGGCATGCTGGTGCAGGATCTCCAGGGCCTTGGACTCGGAGGCAGACTTGTTGCTGACAGTCGGGCTCGCACGGGCCTTCTCCCCCTCCTCGCTGCTGGCCATCTTACCACCGTACGGAGAGAATGAGTAGCCTGCTGACAGGTAGGAGCCTGGGCGAGACAAAGGCACTCCATGTTATATACGAGCTGCTTATTACTATGGTGGCTGTTTTAATCCCTTAAACAAGGTTGGTAACCTGCAGGAATAGCTCATAAAAAAATTAACACAGTGTCTGTAAAGGTGTTTCTCCTGGTCCGCACTCACCTGGGTAATTCTGCATCATGACAGAGGGCATCCCGCGGTAGCCGGGGTGGTTGGGGTCAAAGCCCTGGCTGTAGGGGTAGCCGTGCATGTAGGGCATGTATGACTGGTGTTGGGCCAGCGGAGAGGAGAACTGCATGTGAGCAGCTGCACGGGGATCTTTGCCCACCCCCCTGTGGTCCTCTGATGAGGTCATAGCGCTCCGGGGGTCAGCACTCTCTTTGTCTTCTTTGGAAGAGCTCTCCTTGGGTCGTGACCTCTCCTCTTTTCCCTTCCTCTCACGATCCTCCTTCCAGCGCTGCTCCTCCTCTTGCTTGGAGGCCTCCGGGTATTTGTTGGGGTACAGATAAGGCCACAGTCTGGAGTCCTGTTCCTAAGGGTTAACAAGAAGGATTTTGGTACAGGCTCTTATGAATGAGTCTCTTCAATAAACAGTCTAACCACAGCATGACTCACTGTCCCCTTCCAGATACTCTGATTCCTCAGACAAACCAATAAAACACTACAATGAAAGAGATGAGCAAGACAGACACCCCTACAATTTAGCATACGGCAAAGACAACACCACCAATGAAACACCTTACCTGCCTGTACCACATGGCTTCCATGCCTGACTGGCGACTCGACTCCAGACTTGCTTTAGACTCTTCCTTGCCATGGTGTCCCCCTTCTGCCAGTTTCACCTTCAGTCCCTCAGCCTGCGGACCCTGGAGCTTAGCATCCTCCCCTTTGGGGATGATAACCGACTTTGTAGGATCTGAGGAAGTGTCTTTCTGCTTACTAGAAGGCAGTGGCTTGCCCAGGTCAGATGCACTTGGGGCCTTGGAAAGGGTTGGAGGGATGGAGGCCTTCTGCTTCCACTCCTCTTTCATGGAGGACTCCCTCTCCTTTAAGGTGGAGTCAGACTTCTTCTCAATCACACGGTGCTGATCTGCTGCCTGCCTTTGCCGTTCCTCAAATTGCTGCCTGTATGCTGGGTTGGTGTTCATCAAATGGTTGTGGTATGCTTGGTCTGGGTGGTAATAAGGGGGAACATAGGCATATTGGTTATAGTACAGGGGTTGCATGTACATGTTGGAGCGTTGCTGGATGACTGAGGGCTGTTGTTGCTGCTGTTGCTGCTGCTGCTGCTGCTGCTGCTGCTGACTCGAGGCACTGATCTCCGGCTTGCGCTCTTCTGATGGCTCCCCCTTTCCCTTATCCTCTCCCTGCTCTTGCTCCTCCTCCTTCTTCCCCTTCACAGACTGTCCCTCAGCCGTACCCTGGTTGGAGCCCCCTGGGCTAGGGTTCGCATAGCTTGGGGAGCAGTAGGTCTCATAACTGGTGTAGTAGGGAGACTCTTTGCTGGAAGCTTGGGAAGGAAAGAGAGCTTTCTTGGCCCCTTCTCTGATGGCCTGGTCTTCAGCCTTGGCCTTCACACCATCAACCTTGCCTTCACCATCCTCTCCAGCATCAGAGATATCAGAATATGCTGGGCTGTTGGTTTTTACTGAGGAGTTGTCTGCTCCGTTCTGAGTGACAACATGGAGAGGTGTGAGGGGCTGTACCATTCCACCGCTGTCTATCCTGCTGGCAACACCAATGGATGGACTAGGAGCATTGTCAGAGAAGCTGTAGATCTTGTCCGCTTCAGCTTTGATGCTAGCCAGACGGCTTTGATGGGGATCTGCAGAGCCATTGAGGAGTCCATCATTTTTAGCCCCAGGGTCAGAAGTCTCTGAGTATGGGCTCTTGCCCTCTTCAGGTTTCCCGCTTTTCCCCTGAGGCTTGGGACTATCTCCTTCCTTACTCACCTCTTTCCTCTTCTTGTCTTTTTTCTTCTTGTCCTTGGAGCTGCTGAGTGCAGGGTTCACAGTCAAGGGGTCTCCCATCACTGTTGGCTTAGGTTGGATGGCTTTCAGCTGGGGGCTCTTGGGAACTGCCTGCACCACAGTGGTCATGCTAGGAGAGGAGCCTGGGCTTCCGACAGGAAAGGCCGCTGTCTGAAAAGCATAAAGCGGCTGAGGAGGTATAGCAGGAGCAATAGGTCGGGCAGATTTCAAGCCTTTCTGTGACAATTTGTCAGACTTGGCACTGCTGCTGGGCTTCTTAGACTTGTCTTTGTCTTTCTTCTCATCCATACCATCATTGCTGGCCTCGTCAGTAAGACAAGGCCCATCTTCACATCCATCCATGGGTGTCCCTGCAGCATCTGGATCAGCATCGCACACTTTCTTCTTGCTAGACGGCTTGGCGCTAAACTTCCCAGAGGATGGAGAAGGGCTTTGAGTATCAAAGCCTCTCCCTTTGGGGGTCACAGATCGTGCTGGAGAAAGGCAACCCTTTTGGGAGATGGCGGCCCCATTGCAGTTGCCCGGCTCTGGGTGCAGTGTGGAGTCTTCTCCGTATTCACTGTCACCGTCCAGGTCTAACCTGATGTCGTCGTCATTGTGGGCACGTGCCTGGTGGTACTTCAGTCCATTGATGTGCTTGTACTTCTTGTTGCAGTTGGGGTGGGGGCAGTCGATGAGGACCGGAGATGAGCAGCTGCGGTCCAGAGGTGGCGGCAATGCTTCCGTCTTGATAGCAGGGATAGGCATGACAGAGGGACCCGAGCCACTGCTGGAGTTGGTTCGCATCCGTTTGCTACCTTTGGTGTCCTCAGAGCTGGAGTTGGGCTCCATGTCAGATGCAGGTTTGTTCTTGCGCTTGCTGGCTGAGGAGGGACTCGCCTTGACGTCTTCCGTGTTGCTGTTGGGTGGGGTACGTCGTTCCGAGGAGTTCTGGCTACCACGCCGGCCCTTGCTGTTGGAGCCGGCACGTGTCTTGCTGCTGCTGCTGCCCTTGTTGTCGGAGGAGTTGCTGTTCTCATTGACGGGGGTGTTGCTGTTAGGCCTCATTCTCTTCCCCCGACCACGCCCATTTCTCATCTCTAAGTCACTGGTGGGAGACTCACAGAACCTGAGTGATCAAAGAAGAAAAAAGTTGTAATTGCTGCCAGTTTTTTTTTTTTATAATCCAAAGTGCTCCTCAGTTATTTAAAATGGCATTTCTCCACATTTTACTAGTTGTAATGCAATCTGGTTGCAATGCATCAAGTTGTTTATAGTCAACTTCAATACAGACTTAGGTGAGCAATAGCTTTTCTCTGATTCGCCTTGTGAGACTTCTGTCCAACAAGAGATTCTGATGGGTTGACGTTATTAAACACAAAGCAGATGTGGAACTGGTTCCGATCCATTTGTCATTCTCGGTCTTGACACTTTGAGAGTTTTGGGGAAACACACACCACAAAAAGTTCAATCAAACCCGCAAGACTAAGGCTTTGATCAGTGCCTGGAGGGCCCCCCCCAGTTGTCCAAAAACACAGAATACCAGCAATGGAAAATGTTGGCAGGCAAATTACTGCAGATGTCAGTGAAACCAGCCGTCACTAGAGATCAGTCAAAAAAACCATACTAATTGGGGTGAAATGGCCTTCTGCTGTAATGTTCTCTAGGAAATAATCCAATTTAGACAGGTGACTATGTCAAAATAGCTATTAAAAGAGCACATTTACTCCAATACATCAGGGCTGTTTCATGTTTCATGTACATTATTAGGCTCTTTCATACTTAAGCCACTCAAGTACACAACACCTAATGAAAATTTTAAGTACTATCACTGCAAGTTAATTAACAAGGTAATATAAAGTGTAAAAAGAGAATAACACACTGACGAGGCAACACTGGTGTACACTAGCCTGTAAGAGAGGACACTGGTGTACACTGGCCTGTAAGAGAGGACACTGGTGTACACTGGCCCGTAAGAGAGGACACTGGTGTACACTGGCCCGTAAGAGAGGACACTGGTGTACACTAGCCTGTAAGAGAGGACACTGGTGTACACTAGCCTGTAAGAGAAGACACTGGTAACAAGCTTTAAGGCAGTAATTGGACGCCTCTGCTTTCTTGCTTGTCAGAAAAATCTCCCTCAGTCTCTCAGTCTCCTGGGACTTCAGTGTGATGGCCTACTCAACCACCCCCCCACTTAAAAGAATTACATAAATAACAGACACCAAGAGAGCCTACTTCACCCACTAAGTGGTGAGGCAGCTTATAGAGCAGAGAGCGGCGAATGGACAGAAGTCCGAGGGGGGGATGCAGCTGACTCTCTGTAAAGGGCACTGACAGACTCAGCTGCAAGAAAAGAAAAAATTCAAATATACTGCAGTCTGAGGCCACGCTCTCTGACAGAGGGGTATGCTTTTGGACAAGATATGCATTTATTTTATAAGTAATGGTGATTAAAAGCCCCCCTACCCAAACCCTCAGACTTACCGCGGTGGCGCCCAGTCATGTCTGGTACAGTCCAGCAAGGTACCGACGTAGGTTTTGTTTCTCCAGGTGACGTTCACCACCAGCATTCCTGAAACAAAGACGATGTGAATACAAACTCTGCCCAGAACCACCCTGGTCCCTCATCGCCGCCCTTACTGCCAATCTTTAAACAAACGGACTGAAATATTACAAACAGCTGCAGATTTTTCTACTGCTTAACCTCCAAAGTGGCCAGCCCATTTCTCCCCGGAGAGCTTATGATTACACAGAGATCAGACATACCAGCATTCCTTTCTCTTGTCCACATGACCATGCAGGAATTTGCGACAGTAACCAGTCATCAGGACATATATCATCTAGAAACCGTCTCACAGGTCACATCTTGTGAGGGGCAGGTCGTTGAACAGTGCTGAACATGGATTCCAGAAGATGGAGACAATGCTTTATTCCTGCTCTTCAAATGTGGGTCCTTTGGACACTAGGTGGCAGCCATCACCACACCGAGAACACACTGTTTACAGCAAGACATTCACCAGCGGAGCAGACTGAGCATGTTCTGTGCGCAGATGGCTAGCAGGCAGAAACAACCAGTTTATCATACAGATTTTGAAAGACCTCAAACAGCTGGACCAGAAAACTTGGTTTTGGGATCTTGGGTCCAATTTAAGGATCTGGAATCCCTGCCCAACACAAACAAGGTGAAGAATCGGCTGCATCCGCCACGTCTCACCGTTTCCTCAGATATCCATAAATGTCTGTAAATGCACTAAGCGAAAGCACAGACGGCCATGGAGTGGGGGAGGGGGGCAGAGTTTCCTTACAGCTGTGCTTCCAGTGCCTGGATCTCTCCTCCTGCTTGACCTCTGTGAGGCAGCTCAGCCCTGCAGTCTGCAGAGAGCGAATGTGTCTAATGGAAAAGCAACGCTGGCTGGCACTTTGCGGTCTAATTCCCCCCCCCTCCCCAGCCACTTTCCTACCCACTTCTCTCTCTATCTCTCCAACACCCCTCTGTGTTGCTCTCCTACACCACTAAACCTGTTCATCTTTCACTTTGCACTGCAGCCAGTTCTATGCCGGGGGAAGAGAGATGGCAGATTTGGCGAGACACCAGCTTGTGACTCCAGGACACATGGACTGCTTTACATATGGGAGTGGTTTGCCCCCCCCGAAACACACTGTTGGCTCTGCACTGAAACAGCAGCGGAACAAGCCTGCGTTTCAACACAGACCGAACTCTACACAGAGTGCAGACCCCAGGGGTCCTGAGGAACAGCACACAGTGAGGCAGAGTGCCCTGCACGTTCTTCAGGTTGAGCCTCACGACAGGGATTAAGGAGCTTATTTATTTCTTAAGCGATCATATAGAAAAGGGGGATGGGGTGGGGGTTGGGGGAGGCACAGAACAAGCTTCTGATGAAACAAGACAATGGAAGTAAATCAACTCATTTACATCTGTTTACAGGACTGGCACTGGCCCTGCTAGCCAGCAGGGGGCTCCCACGCTCACACTCAAGCTGTGACACTCAAGCCGATACAAAGTCCATCTTACGCGGCTCTCCGCGTTGCAAAGGCGTCCTGCATCTCATGCAAATATCCCAGCTGAGCTCTTAATTGTCCATGAGCCAGGAGCGGTTAGGTCACTGCTTTGATTTATTTATTTATTGGCGAGGTTGGGGGGGGGTGGTTGGCTTTCAGTCCAGCTCAGCATTCCTCAAGATGGGGAAGCGGAACAACTGCGAGACACACATGGGCATTTTAAACTGCAGCCGAGAATGTGCCGTTTACCCTAAGTGCACATCTTATGGACATGCATGACACGGCAACAAGCAAACTATAAGCCTGTCACTCATTTCCAGTCTACTTCAAAAAAAAAAAAAAAAAAAAAGAACAATTTGTCAGTTTATTGCTACCAGTTTAAACTGGAGTTATATACAGCACCCACTTAAATTCTCAAGTACATCTGCTGTATGTAAAATAACTGTAGTGTCACCTTCACCTCTGTGGATGATGTGCAGATTGAAGGCTGGCAAAAACTTCACAACCAAATCGTTCAAGACTTGGAAGCAAGTCCAGGCAAAGATATAAAACTAATCACAGGAAACGAGTCTGCGCCAACTGCATTGTTGTACTTGTAATTAAGACTAACAGTCAACAAATCAAAATATTTGGTTTTGCCAGAAATCCAGATGAGTCTCCGGAATATAATTAAATGGAAGAGCTGACGTTATGAGATAATTATTTGAAGACCATAGACAGAAGGTGACAGACCCAATTATCCATCTCCATCTTTAATGAAAGCGGGTGGGGGATCAAGACTTCTGGTTGAAAGGGGGCAAACACAGAAAACAGGAGTTAAACAGCATCTTTCCCTTCTCCTCAGTATAATAGTGCAGGCTTGCTGGTGAATGATATTTAAATTTTCTACACAGGGAGTGTTTTAAACACTAGTGCTGCCGCTGCTGTTCTGCCTGCTTGTCTGGATCTGTGCCCTGCTGCTCTGCATAGCTACCGACCCCCCTGCCCCCCCCCCCCAATGTCTACATCTCCAAAGGTGACACCAACAGCAGCAAATATGCAGCGCAGTCAAGGCTCACTGCAGCAATAAAGATACCCCTTCAAAGAGCAGCTCAGCCGTGCTGTGACTTCAGCAATGTCTGCAGATAAACAAAAGCTTAGCAAAGGATTTTCTGGCTTTTTTGCCGTGTGCGCGCGCGTGTGTGTGTGTGTGCGTGTGTGTGGGGTGCACGTTAAGACTGAGAATGAACCAAGGGAACACTGTGGTTTCTGTGGAGCGTTTGAGGACTGATTTGAATCACCAGACTTAGCTATTGAAAAACCAGTCCCCCCCACCTCTTAGAAGTCTGAGGTCAGAGGAGGAACAGACTGGTGGGACCCCGGGGTCCCACCACCCCCCTCCATCCCCCCCTCCCCCAGCCTCTTGCTAAACCCATCAGAGCCACCCTGGTTCGCCTGAGTCAGACTGACGTGCCTGACAGAGGAGCCATCGATCAGAATGAGGGGGGGTTGTGGTGAAGCCACCCCTCCCCGACCTGAAGCGGCTTGTCATTTCACATCCCATTCCCACCCACTGGCCCCCGGAGCAACAAAAGCCACCTCCGTGACAGCGTTTGCGCTGCTCTCCTGCGTTTATCAAACGGCTCCCTAATGACACCAGAGAGCTGACAGGCTCGCAGGGGGGGCTGGGCCCCCTCCCCGGGTCACTAGTTTAATTTTCCTCATGAGGAGTTTTGTTAGAAGAGCACAGTCTACATAATCAGCTTCCCTGCTGCCGGTCAAGTCTGTAGGCCAAGGGCTCCGCGGATTAACCTTTGCACTTTTGCCCATTGTGATTTAACTAGTCTTATTTCCCTGCCCCCAAGCTACTCTCCACCAAGCGACTGTCAAACTCACCCCGCAGACAAAGGACGTTTTTACAAACCATAATAAAACTCTAATAGAAGACATTGAATCACCACAGAAACAGAGCTTTTTAAAAATCTTACTGCTTATTCACTTGCCAGCATGTTGTGAAATTTGACGACTGCTGAAACATACTGCACACAAGAAGCTGACGTATGACGATCCGTACAGTTAATCGACCGCGTTTGATGGGGAAAGCTTGTCGGCTGACGTGTCGTGGGGCAGCAGGCAGATCCTCAACACACTTTAGATAAACACACTGAACTAGGCAAAGAAAATAAGGTCCATATGAGAACATAGATACCAGCCATAAGTAAATATCAGATCGTACAAATGATCACATCGTGAACAAATGTGAATGCAGTCGTAATACTCAAACAAGCATCTTGATGTAATCTCAAGGTTCTCATCTCTCCCTGCGAGATTCAGATCACTGCCATGAGTATCCGTTATTACCAGTAATTTGTATTATGAGAGTGAAAACAACAATTACTCATGCAAAGGTTCATTAAGCGCCGAGATCGGCATCCTGAGGCCGGAGGGGTTAAGTGCAGGTGAACAGCACGTCTCATGCATAATACCACCAATTAGAGGGTGAGCCACAGATTTAGATAAACGACCTTACGATGCACTTTAATCACGCTGAGATGAATAATATTAAATGTCTTTTGGGGGAGGGGGGGCCGCAAGAACCATCCATTTAACGAGCTAGCAGCTTCCGGCTTTTCAAACACAAGCCACAACAAAGGTAATTTGCCAAAAGAAATCACTCGTCAAACAGCCAGGATAATCAAACTACACAGGGCCACACTGTGAAGCTGATCAATATATGGAAATCACCAGGATCTATTTCCACGTTATTAAAACACCATCACCTAGCAAAGTAGCTAAATCAAAGAATTAGTGTTTAAACTGCAAACTGGCAAGGTTTTAGATAAAAAAAAAAGATAATTATGGCTGATGGTAGAAAAGTAATAATGAGAATAATAAGAATCCTTTGGAGCCAGAATATAGCACTGAATACAACTTAAACAGAAGCTATATTAACCTCCAATGGCATTAGCTTAGCTTATCTACGTTCTACTCGGGGCACTTAGACAACTTCAAGGGTTCCAATGTGCTCGGTTTCTTCATTCAGCTAAACGTTTCAAGATGGAGGCTCCCCTTTAGACCTGATGTTTTATCAGCTACATTCCAGGGATCAGGATGCAGGTACAGATCAGGGAAAAGGCCCAGATGTCCTGCGCATAAGGAACAACGAGGGAACAGAGAGAGATTCCCTGATTGTTTTTCTCTCTAGAGAAAGGTGCTTCCAGCTCCGCTCTGCGGGGCTGTTGTTTCACTTAGTCAGCTACCGCACCTCTGCCATCTGCCGTAAGTGCCGCGTGTATCCCGGGCCATCTACTCCTCCTGCTTCCTCCGCTTTATAACCTCGGAGCCTTCCGTCAGCCAGCGAGCACCCCGCACAAATTAGGATGAGGAGAGCCTTCCGACGTGCTGCATGAGAGCACTCAGATTTCAAAACTGTAAAACTATTATAAACACGCCACGGCCGCTGCTATTCTGGGCAGCTTTCCTTTTTTTCCCCCTCCACAGAGATAAAAAAAAAACGGGGGGAGGGGGAGAAGTCAAGATGTCAACAATGGAAAATTTGCGTCGGTCTCTGGCCAGCTTCAATTTCCATTCCAAATCTGTCTAGTGCGGCGAGCTGCGTGTGTCCTGGAAGGCAGCCATCCCCCGCCACTGGACCGAGCCCAACGGTGAGTGAGAAGAACTGGGAGAGGGGTCTGACCACGCTGGCGGGGGGCAGGGGGGGCCTCCAGGGCCCGCGGGAGCGCCCGGACCTGGGGCCACGTAGCTAGCGGGCCCCTTTGTGTACCGTTCCGACTGGCAGGGCTGCGTACACATCGGCGGGTCAAGTGTCCATCTTCATTACATACTTCAAGGACGGAAACAAAACAAGCGGAGAGCGGGGCTCACTCCTCAGGATAACATCTCCATGAAGCCTCTGACAGGCTGTCGGGACGACAGCGAGCCATGGAGCCAAACCCGAAATTCAAAGGCGTGAGGGGGAGGGGCTGCTGGTGGGGGCGGGGGGCTTTTCACCAGCTTCTGAGACACTTCATTTCATCTCTTTGTGGAAAGGCTCCAGGAAGGTACTTTCGCCTCCAAGATATTTCTAAATGCTTCAATTTGTAAAAGTGTTTTAAAAGGGACTGTTCAGATCTGCCTTTTTCCCTTCCTGAGCACGGCAGAGCACAACACACCAGCCTGAGAGAGAACACGTCCTGCTTCGCTTCCAGACTATGGAGCATGCTAAAAAAGATTTCTGCTCAATCCTAAATCAAGCTAGCTGATATCCAAGTTAAATCATTAGCTTAGTAGCCTAAAGTACCCTCCACTTTTCCGCGGAAGTGTAAACAAGCGGGACGCCGACACAGTCTTCAGAGGACGAATACCCAACCGCTGGATGTACACACACGCTGATCTGAGATTGCTGGCTTCATCCCTGCGCTGAGCCACATTAATATGCCATCCCTAGCCTTCTGCGGGCTCTGCCGGCTTCCCAGCATGCCCTGCAAAACTGACTCCGCCCGCCTGTGATGGGACCTCGCAGTGCTCTGTGGTGGGGGATATTGATGTGAGCTGTCTGCTCTCCCCCTGCCCCCACCCCCCCCCGTGGCGGCCTGGTCGGGAGCCCCACCACGTCCTGGGAGAGAGTGGCCTGGTGTGT
>JAODLC010000007.1:1084825-1097318 GCA_026781145.1 Hippopotamyrus pictus
GGGGGGGAGGTCATGTGCAGGAGCGCAGCATGACCAGGTAAGCATATCAGGTCCCAATGCATTTTAAAACTGACTGCTGCTCTGATAATTAGGCTGTAATGACACAGATATTCACAGATAATTAAATCACACAGATATTCTGCCTTAACCATGTGACTGGAGCAGAAACTTCTGTCATTTTCTGCTATTGGTGTTACACCAAAACAGTTCACCTTGAAAATTTTATTTGCTAATTTTTTTTTTTTTTTTAAATTAAAAAATTTAACCCCCCCCCCCCGACATCCTCAAAGTTTGAATAAAGATCTGGTTGAAGAGTCACTTGAATATAGATGTTTGATATTTAGATAAACGGAAAAGAAACAATCTGACTGAAATTTAGGGTCATTATGCAAATAGAGTAGAGATGGGATAAAATCATCACAGGATGAATCCATAAAGTTAATATTCCCAACAGCCATCACAAGAAGCCTATAATGATGTGGTAGCGGCCTGAAAGCCAGTCGGTTCATTTCTCCTCCGACAGCTCGCTTTCCAGCTCTGATGGACGAGGACAAAGGAAGCGTGGCTCCACGGTGAGACGGAGAACAGAAGCTTCCCACCATGGTACCAGCCACTCCCATTAAGGCACCAGCCAATCGATCCAAAGCCACCAGCGGACAGAGACCCGCGCCGGACAAAGGGAGCACTAGCGGAACATCGCCATTCCCCACAGAGGCTACAAGAGCGATTGCAGCCATCAGAGAAACTCGAGTGCCTTTCATATTCAGTATCGCCCTTCCAAAGTAATCTAGATGGATAAGCTGCCAGGCAGGTCTTCTTTCTCCCAGAAGCCCTGATCTTTCCCCCTTGCTAGGGATAAACTGTTTTATCAAGTTTGACAGCTAGGTATTTGCATAAAGCATATTTAAAAAGTATCACCAGAACTAGAGAAACCGAGAATATGAATATTATGCACTAGCAGGTCATTGTGACTGCCTGAAATGTGTGCACATTTTGATAGCACTTGAGAACATGCTTACACTCGTCATAAGGTGGTATAAGCAGAGTCATAAAAACTACCACGCAAACATGACGGCAGATATATAATGCATTGCCAGCAGCCTCTTGTACATCAATCAGTAAGAATCAGGCAGCTCTCTGCTAGCTTTAAGTGAAGTGTTACCTGATCTTTATAATCATTATCTAATCAAGATGAAGCAGAGCAGCTTGCGGCTGGTGATTCTGCCTCCAGTCTTATGTGTTTATGCGGTGCCAGCCTCTCCTTTTCACAGCCACAGATGCAGCAGGACGGGCAAAAAAAAAAAAAAAAAAAAGCATTCGCAAAATTAATGGTACGTTTAATCTCCAGACTACAGTAGGGGTGATCAGTCTTTGCCAGATTGATTTCCATTGATGCTGCTGTGCTGTTTCACATCACACTGATTGTTCAGCAGATCTCACAGGGGAAACAGAGAGGCCTGTTCTCTGGCCGGGCCATGGCTATCGGCAGCACAGAGGTGACTGCATGCTGAAAGACTGAGCTGGGACAGATCTACAAAACTCCCACGTGGGGAGACTGAAAGCAAGCCAAAGAACAAGAGTCAATAACACTGCACTACACTACAGAGCACTGCACTGCACTACACTACAGAGCACTGCACTGCACTACACTACAGAGCACTGCACTGCACTACAGAGCACTGCACTACACTACAGAGCACTGCACTGCATTACAGAGCACTGCACTGCATTACAGAGCACTGCACTGCATTACAGAGCACTGCACTGCATTACACTACACTACACTACAGAGCACTGCACTGAGCACAAGACTTCGGTTATAAGGGTGTAATTACTGCTCATAAAACTACTGACGTCAGTGCTTTTAATCTTGTGTAAACCACCCATACCAATAGGTTTGAATGACTGCATATGCATTCTGAACAAATACCACCCAACAGAGAAACATTGTTTCTTCGGGTAAACCAAATCATAACACCAATGTGTTCTAGAATATCCTAATCACTACATTTCATCCACAAGGCAAAATCAAAATGCTGTGTTACAAATACAAATTATTGCATAATATAACCTACATAGCAATGGTAACAGGGCAGACCTTCAGCTACAGGCTCCTAATCGCTGCCATATTTAAAGTGACAAAGCATAAACATTTATATTGTATGTCAGATTAAAAAATGAACACATTATCATCAATTCAGAAAGTCCAATTTCTAAGACCATCATTATGGTACCAGGCTATTAGAAAGGACATTGCTATATTACTCTCCTTAAAGTAATTCCTCGACAGTCACCCTATTTCTTGTAACATGCCCGTGTAATTAAAATTCTTATTTTAAAGAATTGCGAGATTTATTGGAACACTCAGCAGTAGAAGCAGCTTGCCAAGAAGGTAGGAAAGATACAGAGAACCAGTAAAGCTGAGAGAACCTCAGTAAAGGGAGATTTCATTTTGTCCAGCAAAAATGAAATTCACACGTCTCAAGGAAGCCTTATTAAGTGCATCTTGAATGAAGATCTGAGCCTTTGTCTGGAGCAGAATCACACATCCACATTTCACTTAGTCCTGGGAGCACTTAAAATGGCATGTAAATCACCAGGATCAAGAGTTATCATTAGCCATCTTCTGTCAATTCATATGTTCAGCTTGATATCTGCAATAGAGAGGGCCTTCTTAGGCTTGGTACATCCCCCAAGTGTAGCATGAAGGCCAGTGCGGTGAGACGGAGGTCTTCCTGGGGGCTGCAGGAAAGGACACACTGAGAGCTGTGCATGTGGGGAGGGCGACTTAAAGCACACTCACCATGTTACTCCTGAAAAACTGCCATTACCTAGGGCAGGAAACATAAGGACGTATCCTCATCATTAAAAAGCATAATAAAATCCCAAGTGTGCAATGGAGAGGAAACTACATTAAAAGGACTGGACGACAGACAGATAGATACATACATTGATAGACAGATACATTGATAGATAGATAGACAGATAGACAAAGATGCAAATCCATCATTTGCCATGCCACTAATCCTATTTAAAGGGAGGACTGTGATTTGCATCCGCTGTAAACATGAATCTGTTCAGCTGGGGAGCCTGTGACTCATTGTCGCTGCACTTACCCTGAGACACAATGAGGAGCTAATGAAGCAGATGGCATGGCCATAGAAAAACAACAACAGAGTAATCAACAAGGAAGCGTTGAATTAAAGGGAATCTACAGATGGTATCAGCTAAGCCCTTGCAGCACTGTGGTGTTTTTGTTCCACCTGCCCTCGTACAACAGACAACTCAAACTGAAACACAGAGCAGCAGACACCTGAAAGGCTCCTGGCTTTACCGTGACCTACAAATAGCAGTTTTATCCGGCTCTAAGTTGTATCTTACACTGGCGTATTGCTGGTGGTCCACATATAAATGGACACACAGCTCACATGAACGTGTCGTGCAGGAGTGGGACATTCACCACTAAAGCTTTACTCAGGTGTTCCCGGCCAACCACAGAAAACTGGAAGGTGATACATTTACATAAGTATCCCCAACCCCCACCCCACCCCCCCTCACACATTCATTTTCAAAACAAATGCTATGAAGAGGCGGTATGAGGGGGAATGGTGGGGGTAGATACGCTCAGCTGTTTGTTAGTGTTGCACCTAAAGCAACACCCCCACCACCCCCCAATGTAGGCAAGACAGCATTTAATCACAGAAGCAGCAGCTGGTTCATTCAACAGCCCAGGGATTTGGGGGATATTTCCTGTAGGCGTATAACGACGTGGGATAAAAAATAATAAGTACAGCCTGCGCTTAGGATTTCTGCGCAAGTGTTTAGGAGGAAAAAAACATGCAAGACTGAGAGCAATTCTCTAAGTGAGCCTCACCAACTGGGAATCTCATGTATGACACTGACGTGAAGTTCTGCGGCAGAGTGACAGTTTCCAAGCTTCCAATGTCAACTCCATCAAATTCAGACAAGCAAAGAGGCCTGGCTGGCAGGCCAGCGCCATCCAGGCCAAGCCCAGCGGTGGGGGAATAACCAACAAAACCAATAAACAAACAATGACGCGTCACTCAGTGCTGGGCCAGCGGCCTCCGGCATCTGCCTCGCATGGCTCTGCCTGGTTCTTCTGAATCCACAGTGCCGGACGGGAACCTCCAGAATCACACAAGCGCTCATTAAACTGCGTTCCCATGGAATCCGACACAAAAGCGGATCCGCATGAGGAATTCTGTCGCCTAAGACACGTGCAGCATTCTGGGATGGTGCTATGATTCCTGAGCCCTTTTTTTTAAGGTCACCACAGATTTTTGATGAAGACTATTCAGTTGTCCTTTCTCCCTAACCATGTTAGCATGCAATTTGCACGAATTATAGCTCTGTTAATGTGCTGTTTACTACAGCTGGGATTAGAGAACGGAGCTCACAGCTACAATTAGAAACGCAAAGGGATTATGTCAGGAATGTCACATTGGACCACTTAGCCTTTGTTCCCTTTATTTCTAAAGAATGCGTGTAGATTTATCGATGCTAAATTCAAAGGCAGCCATACTTCCCATCAATCACAGCCGGAAAAGTAACTGTTAAGTCCAATAAAAACTAAATAAAGTCAATGCAGAGTGTCTGCCAGTGAAGGAGGGGGGACACTTAGGGAATGGGAAAATATTAAGTCACTTCTTCAAACAAGTATAGCTTTTGCAATGTTTCCAAAAATGTCAATCTTCCAGCATTCAGACGACATTAGCCTGTGTATCCTGGCACTGGGCTGCTGGTCTAGCCATCAACAAAACAGAAATTACATAGAGCAGGTCAGGGTAAAAGCAAAAGCAGGACCAAAGCAATAAAACAGTCAAGAACCTCGCGTGATAAACCAGATTGCGCTAAAACGGTTAATTTATGACCTGGAGAGCAGGAGGCGGGAGAGTCCGATTTGGAGACGGCCCCGAGGTCACACGAGAGCATGCTCGGGCCCACTGCAGTTTCGGAGCAGGACCCCACTTTCACAGAAGTCTGGAAAGCATCAAAATAGGCCTATCAGCTTTCGGCCTGGTGGCCTATGGAGAATCAATACCCAGCTTGATCATATTTCAGTGAAAGAAGTCAGTCACAAAAGGAGAGGGGGAACATGCAGCAGCTCTGAAGCTAAGGACAGGCATAAGGGGAAAGGAATCTCATAGCCCCCACCATCCCCAAGCCCCAGAACGGGAAAGCCAGTGCATGTTACAACTCCAGTTAAACCGAGTTAATGGAAGGCTCCTTTTCTTCTACCTCCCTACACCCTTGAATCCTCCGTGGAGCTCGTGAGCACTTCTGGCTTATGTGCCCTGAAGTTGGGATGACGTCACCCTGGCCGGTCGTGTCTAGAGGTGCGGATCGCTAAGGGAACTCTCTCGTCAGCCAGACAGGCTTTTCTGAGACATTTCAGATGTGGAGAGTTTGGGCCGTGTGACAGCGGTCTGGTAGCGAACCGGGTCAGCCACTAGTCACCAAGCCTCAGACATGCTGCTAGGAATCCACAGGAGGGAGAGGGAATTACCAGCACACTGGCTGCTATTCAGCCCGTGTAAGGACTGGAAGGCAGCCTAGGGGAAGGTGAGAGACTGCCTTTCATCAAGCTGAAACTTGTAGAAATCAAGAGGAAAAAAAGTACAGGATGAAGTGAAGAAGAAAAAAAAAAACACAAGCAGACAAGCAGCCTGTTCCAGCAACGGAAAAGTTCAATCGTGTGCTAAGTTACACAATGAACAATAGAGAAGCGGTAAACAGACTGCTTCTTCAAAGAGCTCTGCCCTCTGCAATACAGAACGGGGCATTTGCTGACAGAGCCGAAACACTCAACGCAGAACAAAGGAAAGTTCATCTAACCTTCAATGAGGAATCCAGTGCAGCCGTAAGAGGAAACCGATCAGACGGGTTATTTATAAATGCCACGAAAAGTAAGTGAGATGTACAAGGGAACACATCCAGAAATCAATGGGCAAAAACAACATACAAATCCAGATTTACTGAACAGGAATTAACAGCCACTCACGTTGATAGCTATACACTTTTTAGCAATATTCTGTTTTAGTTACTTGATCAACAATATGTTTGGGGTATAACGCGCCTGTAGAATCATTATATTTCAGGATTTGTTAACTGCATTTTACACATTTAAAGGGGCACATTGTGATTTTGGTATGACATGCGTTTTAAAAATGTTTCAAAATATTGTAATTTCAGAAATGGTATGTCCCAGGTCCAACAGACAATACCACCACCACAAATAAATCCATGTATATTAAAAATCCTATTTCCATAATTGCAGAAAACAGGTTTTACAGTTTCTTTTTTTATCCTCAACACCAAGCGACACCTATATGTTCAATCGGATAAGAACCATTATCTGACACAGTTGTATCTGTCAAATTGTAATTACAGGTTATATACCAACCTAGTCCGGTAAACAAGGCAGCAGTGAAGATCTGAAATGCCATTTTGTGTCAGAATGAAATCAGCACCATTAAAAGAGACAGAAAGAAGTATGTCTTTTTATAAATACATAAAATTAGCCACCATAACATACTGTTAGCAAAATGGATGAGCCCTGCAGTTACATGTTAAGCCTTTTATTTCTCCCAGTTTGTCTAGTTTGTGCAGACATATACCAAAAATCTTAGATGGCATCTATAACTATGCAGTTACTGGCCACTATTAGCTACACCTTGCTAGTACCGGGTTGGACCCCCTTCTGCCTTCAGAACTGCCAAAATACTTTGTGGCATAAATTCAACAAGGTTCTTGAAACATTCCTGAGGCTTTGGTCCATGCTGACATGATGCATCACACAGTTGCTGCAGATTTGTTAGCTGCACCTTCATGATGCGAATCTCCCGTTCCACCACATCCCATAGGAGCGCTACTGGATTGAGATCAGGTGACTGAGGAGGCTGTTTGAGTACATTGAACTCAGTGTTATGTTTGAGAAACCAGTCTGAGAAATGAGCTTCATGACATGGTGCGTTATCCTGCTGGAAGTAGCTATTAGAAGCTGGGTACACTGTGGTCATTAAGGGATGGACTTGATCAGCAACAATACTCAGGTAGGCTGCGGTATTTAAACAATACTCAGTTGGTACTAAGAGGCCCAAACTGTACCAAGAAAACGTCCCCCACACCATTACACCACCAGCACCAGCCTAAACCATTGATACAAGGCAGGATGAATCCATGCTTTCATGTTGTTTACACCAAATTCTGACCATATCATCTGAATGTCGCAGCAGAAATCAAGACTCATCTGACCAGGAAACATTTTCCCAGTCTTTCATTGTCCAGTTTTGGTTAGCCTGTGTACACTGTAACCTCAGTTTGCTGTTCTTAGCTGAGAGGAGTGGGCTCTTTTCTGCTGTAGCCCATCTGCTTCAAGGTTTAACGTTTTGTGCATTCAGAGATGCTCTTCTGCAAGCCTTGCTTGTACACTGCTGCTGACATATGACTGGCTGATTAGGTATTTGCTTCAACAAGCAGTTAGTAGCCAGTGAGTGTATGATAGATGGTATTCATAACCATCTGCCAAATAACTAACTAGTTCTTAAATTCCCTCTTCTAAGAACAAAACAAGAAATTAAAACAATTCCTTGTCCGTCCATTGTTTTTAAGGTACTGAGGGCCTGTCTTCCTGCCTGCGTTTAATGCTGAGCATGCCTGTGATGATGTTTAAGTGAGCGTGATTTGTGATCAAAGGGCCGTCTGAGTCAGCAGTGTGTGTCGCTTGTGCACTGTGCCGGGGCACAGCAGCAGAGAGGGCGGCCGTTTCACACAGACAGTAACATAATGAGGCTTGATGCAATAGGTCTCTGAGGAATAGGAGGGAAATTTCACCCTTCCCCTCTCCACTGTGTCTGCCACAACGTTCTGCTCTATTGGGGTAGGTTTACAATAAAAATAAGTAAGAATAATGCCCTCGTATAAATGATATACTGTGAATGATTCAAACGACGCAAAACATTTCCATCCTTTTCATTCTGGCTTTGTATTGCCGTCAACAATACACATCTCCTAAATGGGGGAGAGAAAAAAACAGTACGAGTGCTATCCTTGACGCAGGACACAGCTTACAGCTGGCCTGAGAGAGGCAGCTTGAGAGGAAGGTATAATTACTTACTGATATGATACACATGTGAACACACGCAAGTAGCGAGAGAACAAACCAGCGTCAATTGCCAGGCAGGTGGCGGCTAGGCTCAGCAGAAATGGGGACAGGTAAATAAGGGAAGTGAGGCACCTCAATGAAGCACCTCAGAAACCCCCAGCAGCTTCACCACCACCAAAACACATACATTTAGCCTCTTAAAAAAGTGACTTCCAATAGCTCAGAAGTTAATAGTGCATTTAACGCTGTGAAAAAGGCCACACAGCGTGAGTCGAGCTCTAAGCAAGACTAAACACTCCACAGCCTAATCTACCCGTGTCCTAAAAGAGATCGGACAGCAACTGTCTATGCCTGTAATTACAGAAGAGAAAATATTTTAAAAAGACGATTCACAGAAACTAAATTCTGCCTGTAATTTGAGGCTTTCTGACCACTGGAACTCACACTGCTGACCACAGTTGAGGCCCCTAATTGGTAGGTGCCGACTCGCCGAAAAATAAGCTGCCGCTTCCCAGCATTTGGCCATCGCCAGGGAGAAACAGCGCGTTGATGAGCAGCCGGCCGCTGGCCAGTCGGCCGCAGGATATTTGCTGCGCTCACGGATCGTCGCCTTCATCAGGTACGGGGGCTAACGCAGAACGACTGGCATCTCCCCCGTGTTGTAAAAGATGTCAGCCACCGAGGAGACGCATCCCAGCAGCAGGGATGTGAAAGCTTGGCTGGAGGCTGGATTTAGGACGAGGTCGTCACCCTCGACTTAAGGAGCCGGCCATAGCTAGCTGGGGAGCAAACGCTCTGGGCTTCCGCCGCTCAGAGACCCTCCACAGCTCACCGGCTTTGGCAAACTGAAGATGGCGAGTGGCAGAGGAGCACGGTAAACGCAGCATAACAGAGAGGGAGGATCCAGCCAGCTGCCCTCCTTCCCCTAAGGATTGAAAACCATCAAAAACAAAAGGGAGCTCAGTAAACACAGCATCCCCAAAAGCCGCAGACATGCCCAATTCTGGCAGAAAGCCTCCTCAAACACTGCCGTCACCTTCGCCAGCATCAGGAGGCTCCTGGGCAGAGCCTTTTCCGTTCAGTGATGTTAACCATATCGGGAAGCAGACTTCAGAATACACAGAGGTCTGCAGCAAGGTGAATGTACAGCCACATCTTGGAGTACGCCTTATAAACGCCGAAGGCAGAGCAGGTGGGCGATGCGACCTTCTTGACCGAGGTACCGCGATGCACACACTGTTGTAAATAACGGGACCCCCCCGGCGCAGAGGCTGGGGCCTGCCAGCCGCACAGGATGGCTCACATTACGCCAGATATACAGTGTGTTCCGGAGTGGCGTACCATTGCCCATTTCCACGGCAACGGCCGGCAGAGTGCCCGTCAGGTGGAAAATGGAACGTAAATGTATATGTAAACAAAGAGGGAGGACAGAGAGAGTACAGGCCTAGGAGAATAGCTGAGGACTGAGGTGGCATCACGGAGACAGAGCCACCACTGCAAGCAGGGATTGACCGTGCCCTACCCGACCGTGCCCTACCCCTGAGGAAAGCGAAGTGCTGGGAAACACCAGCAATAATTTGATTGCTGCCGTCGTGTGCGAACAGAGGAGTGAGGAGCTCAGTGCCACCCCATGGCGCCCCTTATGGGATGGTGACACGGTGCGTATGCGGCACTCCGGAACCACGCAGATGGAACGGACACGACTGCAAGTGCCCGCATCTCTACAGCATGCATTACCAGATTTAACACAGATTTAATACACAAAAACTAGCTGGCTTTGGTGTTGGATAACTAGTGAGGGGAACTTGCTTTCACTCCAAAGTCAATCCAATGAAGGGTACAATACCTTATCTGCATTTCAGAATTAACTCTGTTAGCCAAGTCAATCTACAACGCGGAGTGGGAGCCATGATCGGCAAAAACTAAAGAGGAGGCGCAACTGCATTAGACAGCCGGAAAGTCTGAGCTGCCTTTCATCTCGGGGCCCTTAGCAACAGCTCCAGACTGCCTTTCACCTGTTGCTAAGAGGAAAGACTCTCTCTCTCTCTCTCCTCACACCCTGGCAACATCAGCAAGAAAGAAATTAAACAGCCACTTCTACTCCTAAGAATTTCGACAAATAACATTATTTTTAAGAAAACCTATAGATTTTTTTCTCCCGGCAAAGTATTTCAGATTTAAAAATATACACACGTGAGCTGCATACATGCATACAGACACACATACAAGTCTATGGAGTATTGAAATTGCTGGAATTAAAATTACTGCCAACCATTTTAGATGGAGCTAAAGCAAATAAGCAAGCTAAGAAAATAACAAAAAAGGCGATTTACCTGTACGGGCGGCTTATTAATTCTCAGTGATGATTCACAGCGGGTAGACGCTGCTTTTTGCCCTACCTGTGGTGTTAATGGGAATGAAAGCTCGCTTGAGACAGCAAGAGTAAATGGAGAGGGGGGTGTTGGGGGGAGGGGAGGCTCCAGTTGTAACCTTGTCAACACAACACCTGTAATTTGCAAGCGGGGAACACAGGAAAACATCCTAGCATCTGGCCGGGGGATTCGCTTGGAGCTCAGCGAGGTGTCACGAAGCACAGGGGGCCGTGGGCGTACCCCCAATCGAGCAGGTCACACAAACCAGCGTCACTGGCAATTAAAGCTAGCAGCTCTCGGGCTAAGTCTTAGCTGAAAGGCTAATTACAGGTCCGGCTGCAGCACGGTAAGCAGCGTCATCGGATGCTGACAGCAGCTGCCTGAAGAATGAAACATCTGAAACATTCAGCGCCAGCTATAAATAAGCTACTGCTGCTTTCCCAATTTCAAATGGACTGAAATTGTTACAGGTGACTTAAGAGGATGCTAAATTAAATTAAGCATCATGTCAGGCACAGAGAGTAGCTGGTTGATCTAAAACAGCAAATACATTTACTAGATAGCAAGTCAACAAAAATTCTCTAAAAGCAATGTCGTCTAATGATGTGCCTTTGTTGTAAGAATGGTACCCCGATGGCTTTACAAACGGAAGTGTATGCATTCGTTTGCGAGCCCTTTCCTGTCGGGCAAAAAGGACCAAGGCTGAAAAGCAGAGCAGGAAGATATGCGAAGCATCTGGGTCGGGCCAGGAAATTAACCAGCTCTCATTTAATGCTTGCTGCTCAAAGAGCTAAATTATGGCAAGCATTTTCTTTTAAGCGTACGCTGTGTTATTACGGGAAGCTCCTATTATAGTCCTCACTGCCCCTAAGTGTTCTCTCTTACTACCGGCTCAACCCCCAAGGCTCCTGCCTTTTGTTAAGGCGAAGCCGCCGTCGTCAATAAAAAATAAATAAATAAAAACCATACTTCTCATTTTTCCATTGTCTTAGAAAACTAAGACAAGCCAAGAGTAAATGAGAGCATTTTATCCAAGCCAACAGGAGCAGCCTTCCAGAAATCAGAGATCAGCCTGAACAGGCAGTGATGTCAAGGAGGGCGAGGCAGACGGGGCGAGCTGGCTCGTGGACGGAACAGGGAACCGGACATCTCCAGACGGGGAGAGGGTGGCAGGCTGAGGACTGAGGGCTGAGAGCCGAGGACTGAGGGCGGTGAGCCGAGGACTGAGGGCGGTGAGCCGAGGACTGAGGGCTGAGAGCCGAGGACTGAGGGAGTGAGGCAGGCTAGCTCACACCCAGCAGGTGTTTGCGGGGCTATTCTCTCAGCGTGGTGCAGACTCCTCCAATCCCCCTCGCCATGCAGCTGGCTGGCCTGCAGCATTGTATGGGATGTGGGGGAAGGGGGGAGTAGATTATGTGAGGCTCATGCCACCCCCCAAATCTCTTCCTCTTGAAGAGAGTGAACAGTGCCCCCCCCCCCCAAGAGCCAAGTGTGGTGACCCAAATTTTTCCACCACAGCCAGTTGAGAAAATGGAAGCCTGCGTGGGAAATGGCCAGTTCTCCCCCCCTCAGTTATTATGTTCCCACCCCACCATCAGCATAAGGCTGTGACATTTCCTCAAGCCATGATCGCCTCACAGCGAAGATCCCCTTTGACACCAAAGAATATTTACATGGAAACAAATATATAGAATCACTGGATGGGAAAGGTCTTTATTTGGATTGTGAGAAGGCAACCAGTGCTGACTGCGCTTACAGCAAGCTGCTGGCTGCCTTCATTGCAAAGATCCAGAGAGCAGGAAGCATAAGCGGAAAATAAGGGACAGAAAAATGATCCAGGTGCTTTTTTTGTTGACACTGAACAGATACAGGATAGCAGGCTGGGAGGGTGATCTGTCGCTTTCACAAGACTGCTCTCCCTGAGACGTGCTCCAACAAAGTCCCAACTGTGCAGCGGAAAACACCGGATATTCCCCACCCCCCGCCCCCTCCACCA
>JAODLC010000007.1:1111243-1126644 GCA_026781145.1 Hippopotamyrus pictus
TTCATTTACTTGAAAGTTTGATTTTCCCCCCCCCCCCCCCCTTGAGATTTGATTTTATTCAAATGAAATTCAAGTTAACATTTAGCCTTCAAGATGGGACCGAAAAGGAGAAAAATGTAGCCGAACTATATAAAACAGTTAAAAGCTGTAAAACCTATTGGTATTTTGAATTATAAGCACAGGTCATATTTCCTTGGATTTGGTTAACAGCTATGTAGCTACGTGGCTAAATCCCACAGAAAACCTCAAACAAAATAACTAGTCTAGATGTTTATTATACTACGGATTACAATTTGAGACCGAATTACCATTGGCTCGAAAGCCATCTTAATGGCTCGCAAAAAACCTCGTTAAATCACACAATCTGGCAACAAGCTTAGCATTGTAACGCATCTTATAGACAATGGTTAAAAGAAAAAAGGAGGGATTAAGGGCATGGCAGCATAATATTCTGAACATCTAAATGAATGCAACGGAGTTAGGACTGATGGATGTTCACTTTGGATGGCAACCGATTTTCAAGAATGAATTCCATATAAAAGCATCGGCTGAAAAATGAGGTTGACCTTTTCCCAGTGCCTCACAACTTGAATGTATACACTTTCTTAATTTAAATACGCTAATGAGGAATGTTCTGAAACGGTAGGAAGAATGCCATAGTTAAAACTGTAAAAACATAAAGGAGTCATCAATCAATTGCAGCCTAGAAACAGGCAAAAGTGTCAATGCATTTAGCATTTTTCAAGTCCATTGAAGAGCACTGGCTAAGCACAAGAAAGATACATCTATTTAATCATCTAGACTAAAACAGAGGAAAGAGTAGTAACAAAATTAATAATAATAATGATAATAAATACATTTTATTTATATAGCACTTTTACAAGAAAATTTTAAAATAAAAACCTGGCAAAAGAGTCAGATTCAATATTATTTTTTAATTCATCTCCACCAAGATATCCCATGCTAGTTTCTAAGATGGGCTAATCAAAACAGTCGTGTGTCACCTGCTTGCTTAGAAAGCTTCAGAAGAGTGCTACTGTTTGTACCATTCTAGCCCATACATTACAGAACACCAGGACTTCATCAGCAGGAGTGGTGTCTCCTTCACAGCTGGCTTTAGCTTTCTGTGGTCAGGCCATGGGAGGAAGGGCGCAAAAGCAGCACACTCCAGGTCGAGGAGACTGCCAGATGCTGAAAAGCAAGGTTTATGGCCAGAGATGACAGGATTCCAGTATTAAATATTTCCACGTTAAGACACTCCCACAGATCCTGACATGGATCTCCAGGGCTGCCATCCAGCATGGCTATAATGCGGCAGGCCACATGGTTCAGGCGGCAGTCATGCGTAGAAGGCTGACTGTGGGCACTGGGGGATGGGAGCACCTTCCATAGCCAATCCAGAAGCTGCATTAGTTCAACCGCACTCCTTAAATGAGTTTGCCAGAGAGAGTCAGTCATCTCCCTTCCCCTTTATCCCAAGGACAAAGAACTGACACCATATACTAATGCCGACAGACAGAGCTACAGGCTACAGGCCTTGTACACACAATGACTGAGAAATATTTCAGGCTTTAGTCTAGCTAGTTTTTAGCAGCTGTAGCACCTATTCAAACCAATATGCAGAGTTTCACAAATGGCACCTTCTTAGCGCGAGTGAAGACTGAAGCGCTTCAAGAATGAGGTCCAGATATCTATAATTCCGGTAATTTCCAATTATTTTTTTATATTTACTATTATTGTGACTCAGATGTAAAAGAATGACAGTGTTGGAGTATATCCCACACTAAACGCCTACTGCTGAAGTTTACATGTGAACAGCGTTGACCGCTTTGATAACCTCTTATGTCCCATTTTCCATCTCACCACACCAGCTCCCCTAAACAAAAGCAAAGTGGGAGATATTATTTCTGGCCCTTGACGGAGAAGTTCATAGTCACACTGAATATTTACATGCACACTAAGAAAATAGAGTTATTGTGTTAGTCTGTATATAACCGGACTTTTAAAGTGCCTGTAAACATGTTAGACCAATGGAAATTGTACTAAATTGAATTTCTCAAAATCGGACTAAGACACCTATATAATGCGATTGGGAGTCAATTTACTCCTGCATGTATATGTTCAATCGGACTCAAACTGGCCTAGGCACTCTGCGTCTTCTCCAAAGTTTCCCCCCAGGCTTTGATCCAGAAGTAACAGAAGAAACTGGTACACAGAAGCAGCTTGGAGCATAGCAGAGGACGTACGGCACATAGAGCAAGTACAACGCTGTAAAGCTGTCCATTTCACCTCTCAACTAAAGGGCGTTTTTCCCCACTGCATCAGGTACCGTATTTTTGGTAATTCAAGAAGGTACCAAAAGTACAATACTTCAAGGTCTTGCTTTTCCACTGGCATAAAAACTGGTACTGGTGGTAGTGGTATTTTGTACTAAATTCGAAAAATGGCTGTAATATATTAGGACTGGACGATATGCAATATTACCAAAATCGCATGTTAAGCAGGTCCAATTCTTACATGGCTAGCCAGTTAGTTCTTCTTTCCATCAATTTGGTATGGATATCATAGTGTGGGGAGTGTAAGTCTCGCTAAAACATTTTTACTCTGTCGTAGGAAAAAAAAACCATAGCAAGTTTTGCAATTTTAATGATTTTTCATTTACAGTGTTATCTAGTATATGTTTTAAAATCAGCTTAAAATTTACCTCTGCTGCATTTGCATGAGCGCTGCTTGCATTCTCCAAGATAATAATTTTAATCCTTGCGGTTTAAATCACTCCTAGGCGGGTTCGTGAGAAATTTATGTTGAAGTCCTTTGTTTCATAAATACCCCAATATTTATTACAACAAAATCACATTGCAATTTTTGAAAATGTCATAGTATATTATATAAAATACAAAATATATTAGAGTATACTATACAAAATACTTTATTTCTAGTTATTGCTATCCTGATCCTGATGTATCTGTTCAGATCAGATCGCAATTAAAGTTCACTTCTTTTTTCCACATATCCATTATTATTACTTAAAATTTTTAGGTCTGTGATGTAATAGTTCTACCGGGAAAAGCCGAATACTAACAAGCAGAAAGGAGCCATATCGCCGCCTATTGTACCGGAGTCAAACATACTTCAGTCAATAAATCGATTCCCCTCCCATGCATGTATACTGGGACAAGGACAGCAGTCCGATTAAATGGCGTAATCAAGCTATAACTGTAGCTCAACTTAACAGTGCATGTAAACGTACTGATTGATATACAGCTCAGCATTGGGAACATTATTGTAGGAATTCATCTCCAGAATGACTAATCATTCCAGAAAAACTAACCCTCAGTGAGCAGGGGGTTAAAAAAAAAACAAAAAAACATTAAAACTAAGAAATAAAAACAAACAAGTCAAGATGTAAATCAGCGGACCATGGAGATGATCTAGACAGCCGTTTGAAGCTTTACCTGAACTACAGACCACAATAAACGAATCACAGAGGCATTATAATTTTTTTTGATAACATACAGACATACCTATTGGGAAAGTTTCAAAGACGATCAAAGCATGATGTTTACATCAAAGACATACAGATGAACATCAAACAAATGCATTACTTTAAAGATTCGGCTGATATTGATAGCAAAATCAGCGCTGGGTGATGTTACCACACTAAATATTAGTATGCCTTTTAAACAGAATATCCTCCCACATTCATTTTAAATAATAAATTTAAAAAAAAAAAAAAAGACGCACTGTGAATAGTATTCAAAGCAGAATCCCTGGCTTTCCTAATGGAATTCCCAGTACGCAGCACCCTCATCGTCCTGGATGGTGTCCCGGATACAACAGCCCTCCCCCCCAGATGAAGAGAAGCTGCAAGGAAGCCTGGCCAAATTAGGGCAGGTAAAGGCAATTAAGAGACAGGCTTCCTGTGGTTTAACCACCTCTACGTGATGCTACGTGTGCCAGCCTTGCCTCTCCTCAGAGTGCTTTCCACATGGCAAGTGGAGCACAAGAAGGAAACCCCCCCCCCCAGGTAGCACTTGGATTAATCCACTCAGATATTGAGAATATCTGAACAAAAAAATCATTTGGTCAAACCGTGGCCCTTGGGAGGAACCACCAGCTTTTAAATGATGCAGGTTGATACAAATGTGCCCCCTCCCCCCACATTGTGTGTTTGCTTTCCGTTTTAAATGGTGTCCGGACTACTTCAACCTCATACCCATTTTCTGCACAGTGGAGACAGAGGCTAATGGCAGACATGAGGAAAACAATTAGTGTCGAGTGTTTTAACCAGAGTAGAAACAGCTCCCGGGGGGGTGGGGGTGGGGGGCTCTTCAAACAGAGGGAAACTGCAGGAGGGGAGTCAGATCCCAGCCCAAAACGGCTAATGCCTTCCTCTCTACGTCCTGTTGACAGAAATGGGGGCACCAAGCTTGTCTCTTATCTGCTCATTTAGATTTCAAAAGCCACTAATTTCCGTGAAAGCCAGTTCTCATCTGGCAAATTTCACAACACTAAGAAATGAACCAAGAACATGGTAAGAAACAGATTTTTAAAATGGCTTCCAGTAAAAAGGAAAGGGGACGATGACCTTGCTCCACATGTGCAGGACAGGAGCAACTTTATCAAATTACGTAGATTTAATAATGAATTTGGCAGAGGCTGAAAAGTTACTCCTACCACTTAAATGTTATGCACTTAAAACGAAGAGCCGAGTTCAACTGCTTATGTTAATCATTAAGATGCAGTTCTCCCCAGCATTTCACCATCTCTGCCATGCTGCCCGCCACACTGCCCAGCCCGCAAACAGCAAAGGGGTCTGGTACCCGTCACCCTGGCAGAGTCGCGCCTCAGACATGCCAGCGCACCTTTCCAGCCAGCCAAATTCAGAAATCCCTGCTAAACCACTGCTAATCACTTCATATGAGCTGCATGTTTTCAGAAATACTATTAATTCCTTGGACCGACCTTCATTTTCATTCACTGCAAGGGTACTCAACCAACATCATTATTGGTGCTGTCAAAAATCCTTTATCCGAGCAACAATATTGTCATTTTAGTAGAAAGATTTCCATACTCTCATTTGAACCTTGGGAGTTCAGCGCCGATGTATCTCAATTTACTTCCCAGCCTTCACACCAATGATCTATGCTCAATATCTGCATCATCTCTTTCCCACTAAAGTGGAAAGCCATATTTACTAAAACCTCATGCGGACAAACTAAATCCTTCTAAATGGCTGGTGTAATTACTCAAAGCTAAACACCAGTTTGCTTTAGCTGTTTAGTACAAGAAAACATGTACATTTGTTTTATGAAAATATTTTTGAACTGAAATCATCTCAATTAATTACACACTATCATTTGAATGCATTTCAGTCATTGGGGGTAAATGGGTAAAGATTTCATTTGACTTTACAACCTACAGGAGTATAAAAGACTGACAACGAGCTTGATGGGCCCAATGGCCTCCTCTCGTTTGTAAATTTATGTTCTTATGGGCAGGTGATCAGACCAGCATTTAAAACATACTTAGGCGCTACACTATGTTGTACAGTGAGAGGTGGAGAAGTGGTTTTTAAAATACTGCCAACGTTATTTGTATTACAAGAGACCAATGAGCATGCTTTTAAATTTCTGCAGAACCTCCAGGTTGAAAATTGGTAGTCAGGCACAAGGAGCATGCACTGATTACAGCGAAGTAAAATTACTAAGGGCATTCATGGGATTTGAACGAGCAACCTTCCAGTTGCTGATACAAATCCCTAGCCTCAGAGCCATCACTCCATCCCTATCCCCCTTCCATACATACTGCAGATTAATTTCACTGACATCCCAAACACATGAACGTACCAAGATTTCACAACACCCCAATATATGAAAACTCGCATCACAGAGGGAAGCAAGACATGTTTTGTCTCAAAAGAAATAAAACAAGCAAGAGAGGCAGAGCGGAGGAAAGAAAACAGTGTAAAGCCCCCATTCCGGAAACCTCCGTATGAGAGACAGACATTCAGGATCACCCTGTATGACCTTCTGCTGTTTACAGCCAACATACGACTCGCTGTGAAAAATACAATAGAATAAGACCCATTGCCATAGACTCATCCTCCAGACCACACAAATAAACCACGAGATGCAGACAGGAAGCTCTTGAAGGTGAAGCGCAAGTAAAATACCTCTTTTCTGGCAGTGAGAAATTAAATGTCCCCTGATGTGTGCATCCTGTAGACAAGCTTTGAGCTTATTTTAGACACACTCCAAAGCCACAGACATCACAGCCCTATTTTAACATTTTTAATAATGAACACTTCATTTCTTGATAGAACAATACAACTAAAAGCTAGACCAAAACTCTCCAGTGTCACTAATCAGAGACTCTGATGGGATGTGTAATATGCATACTACACAAAAAATCCATCAGTAAGAAAATCTCTCCAGTGTGCGCATAACCTGCCCGTGTCCCTGCTGCATGAAAAGGATTTGCAACTGGAAAAGACTCCACTGTGTCATTTTCATCCAAACGACAGCTGAACCCAAATCCAGTTTCTGAGGCATTTCCACTGTTCGACTAGAGAGCTGAAGCATCGTCATCTTCACACCAGAAAAACGTTATTGCTTGAGGTGTCAGGAAAAGTCTATTACAGCCCATTAGACTCCATATTCATTAAGAATAGGCAAGTCCCCTGATCAGAGACACACACAAAACTACTCCTTCAGCCCTCGCTGGAGACAGGAATCCTGTAAATGTGACAAAGTACCTGCTTCACCGCAAAACTGGATCTTGCAAAACAAGAACCATGGTTCTGACCTTTGTGAGAATCAGCACCATGACACATGATGATTCATGCGGAGCTAATTAGTAGTCTGACCTATAAATACACCCAATAATTTCCCTTAGATGCTGAACTTCAGGGTGTGCTTGTTGTACAGTGGTGCGTGGAAAATGCTGCAAGAGAATATGCAAATTTGCGCGGTCTATCGCCAGCGAGAGATCGGACCTCCAAACGTGCCTCCATGCTAATACGGGTGCTGTGGGCCGTGCTGAGTGCTGCCCAGTGCCAGTGACACGTCGGAAGCGACAGTGAGGCGCACAGCTGAATGGCAGAAGCACGAAGGGCAGAGTCACAGGGTCACCTACTGACCGCAGTCTAAAGTCAGCGACAGAAGACAAACTCCATCTGGACCATCACTCCTCCGGCAGCGATGTGCAGCCCACAAAAATGCACATTATCTTGCAGGGCTCTGATGTTCCATGGGCATTGTGCATCCAAGGCAGTCAATATTCCAGTTATGGAAAGAATCAGAACTATCTGATAACACACACCACCAAATGAGGTCCATGTACTCCAGAATACATTCAAACAACCTGCTGCAAAGACTGACAGACAGGAATATTCCTGACTCAAAAATGTGATACCTTAAGCAAGTGTTATGCAGTACATTCCACGCCTGAGTGCCAAATGCAATATTTTGCACATCTGTTCTAATAAATATCTGTAGAGTGGGGAGGGTGGACATAAATCAGTTTATATGCCGTGAAATGTGGCTTTTGTGAGGTACAGGGAGAGGCCCTGTCGGGTCTGAAAGGATGCAGCGCCAGTAGGAGAAAGGAGCTTCATTCAGCAAGAAACATGTCGTTTCCCCTCAGTCCAAGTGCTGCATGACGGCACCTCTCATAGTTAACACTGGGCATGGCTGCTGCAGCTAGAAAATTGCAGGATGCAGCTCTAACACTCATATTCACGTGTCAAAATGCAGTGCTGCTGTTTGCTGGGCTTCCTCTGATTTAATCCAGTGTATGAGTGTGTGCAGCTGCGAGCCCTGCAGTGTACTGGCACTGTACCCTGCTTTCAGAGACAGACTACAGGCGACCGGCTCCCCCTGACCTTCTACTGGGTATGTGATACAGATGGATGAATGGATGGGGGGGGGGGGGTGTTTTTCTACCTGTTAAACTGTAAGGACACTGGCTAATTTTCAGGTAAGGCTTTTCACACCTCCCTCCTTCCCAGAATATTATGTTTTCCAAGAAATCATAATGCACAATGCTACCACAGGGCAGAGAGCTACAGATGATCAGGGCTCTACACAATGTCCTGTCCCACTGCCACTTGTCAGCAAGCGCAGAACGAAAGCCCGGCTGGCAAACCACAAGCGTTTCCCATCCGTACGAGCGACGCCAGCAGTTCCATCCCTGCGATCTGCTGCATTATTTTCGAGTCGTGAACCCGGCATCGGCGGAGGTGCGCAGACACACGCCTCTTCCCGGCTAGCTCCCCAGACAGAAGCACCTCTCACTGCATAACACGGACATTCTGTAATTGAGAATGTTTTTTTTTTTTTTTTTTAATCACCAGCTGGTTTGATCGATCTCCAAAGCTAAATAACAGACGGACACGTTCACCACACAGAGGAGCTGAGCATGAGAAATGACACAGCAGAGAGAGAAGAGCAAAGAAGGGCTGCAAGCCCCCCCCCCCACCATAAACTCGAGGTCCCAGCTTCCTAGACCATCCTGCAGCACAGAACAAATTGAGACGCCATTTTGGCTGTGTGTTGCTGCTGTCTGGGCACCAACACGACACAGATGTTTTCACATTAGCCCTTTAAGTAGCAGTATTTCTTTACCTGGACTGCAGTCAACCAGGCCCAACACAGGCCCAACACAGGCCCAACACAGGCCCAACACAGGCCCAACACAGGCCCAACACAGGCCCAACACAGGCCCAACACAGGCATTATTGCTCTTTTCCCTTGAAGTCAGAAATCCTGGCGCTCGCCTCAGGAATGCTCAGTAACACAATAGCACAAGTCAGAAGCAGCTAAGAAAAGCAAAAAGGGTTCTTTTCCTCCCCAGCTGTGCAGCGGTGATTAAACTCCACAAGAACCACGCAGTGTGGAGCCAGTTTCTTTTCTCTCTCTTAAAAAAAGGACATCGCCGGTGTTATTTTCCACCCCGGCTTATGTGCCTCCTCTGATGTGGGCTGGCTGGGGTTATTGGGGGGGGGGGGGGGGGGGCGTTAAGCGCCTGGCCCCAGGGCCGGCAGGCGAGGAGCGTGTGCTCAAGAGAGGAGTCTTTTGCACACTTCGAGAACAACACATAGATGGAGATGACTGACTGCAGAAGGAAGGAAGGTAAGAACTGAAGTCATTTTGGCAGCAGGGCCCAAAGGATGCGACACACTGGTGTTTTACTTAATAAAGCCCCATCAGAGGCGAGAGGCCGGTGCGTTCCGGTCACAGACCCGTGCCTTTCTAAACATTTCACAGCGACCTCGCGTGCCAATACAATTAAGATGAAGTTCCTCGGCAAGCTGAGAACGGACACAGCCGTCTGTTCTGGTGACAACTCCTGCAGAGTCTGCCCCCCCCCACCTCATGCCTGCGATCCATCAAGTGCCTGTCCTCTCTGCTGCGAGCAGGTGCTGGCAGGTGTAGGAGATGTAGCGGAACAGACCTCAATGTGCACAGAGACATGGACAGCATACTTAAAACCCCTCACTCATGCGCTCAAGACAGAAAGCAAGGCTTCAGCATTGTGGCAGCACAAAACCAGCCTCACCACCTCAGGGACAAACACTAGCAGTAGCACTATTCGTTGCAGAAGCAGCATTAAAAGATTCATAACAAAACAGACCATTTTTACGGCCGGCAGTGGTACTCAGAGGTCATTGCTTAATGCTCATTCACAAAAACCTAGAGGAGGGATAATGTTGCTTTAAAGAACTGAACTATTTACAAGAAGCATAAATTGCTGACATTTGTCTGAATGGGGGGGAAGGTGGAATAAGTATACAAAACAAATAAGACGACCCCAAGGAACCACTGAAATATTAGTATTGATTCAGGAATGGGGGGGGGCAAACAAGGAAATTAGCTGGAGAACGATTTAGGTCAAATGAAAGACATTTATTGGAAGAGGGCGGTTTGCATCCACTTCCATACACAATGGCGAAGGTGGAAGGGATCAGATGGATTCAAACTGGATAAAAGATGTTAAATAGCCAAACTGACCGGGCAGTTTAGTGTTACTATTAGCCTGTAGGACTTTATTATTATTATTATTATTATTATTATCTTAATTTATTGTTCAAAGAAGTATCTGTTTAAGCTAAAAGGAGAGAGGTCAAAAATGACTGATATTAGTTTTCACACAAATCCACAAACAAAGTTTCTACTGTTGACCTCAGAAAATGATTACACAAATTGTTTGTCTTATGACACAAAGGTGGAAATATTTAGAGATTAAGGTGAACCTGCTAGAAAGGGAACGAAGTCAGAAGCAAAAGGTTTCACTCACACAAACAAGCAAAAAGCTACGTGCTCGTTCATGCCGCCATCTTCACTGGGTTGGACCTTAGTTTTACGACTGCCTGTTATTCCCTGAGAAACACATGTTCACTCTGGATGCATGCTATGCAGAAAAACACTCGCAGTAATTACACTGGTGTGATGCACGCAGGGCTGCTATGCACCAAATGCACAACAGACTTTATGCTCATTTCTCTGGTACCATTATTATTGTGTGTATTAAATGAAAACACAATTTGAATAAGACTGGAGACTTTTTAAGCTGCTTTAGCTAAGAGACGGACTTAGCCGGCTTGGTGTCACCTGGTTATATGAATCATATTTAATGGCCTCCTTTCACTTTAAAACTGCAGCTGCTTGTATCTAACCAGTTTTGGGGGGGGGGGGGGGGGGGGGAAAGAGGACATTTGCTTTCCTCTCAGCTCGCCGAGCCAATAATTCAATAAAATGGTTTCAGCCTTAATATCGGCACTATGTCTGTGTGTTAAATGAACCGGGGCCTCTTCCGG
The DNA here is from genome assembly GCA_026781145.1 of Hippopotamyrus pictus. Classification (NCBI taxonomy): domain Eukaryota; kingdom Metazoa; phylum Chordata; class Actinopteri; order Osteoglossiformes; family Mormyridae; genus Hippopotamyrus; species Hippopotamyrus pictus. The sequence goes on from JAODLC010000007.1 coordinate 1,122,063, forward strand.
CAACATTAGAACATTAAGAAATTTCCAGAGCCAGCAATGTTTCCCACTGAACACATGCAAACACTTGTGAGACCAGGTATGATTATAATCTCGTTTTCTAAGAATATGCAACAAATACAGTTTAGCACAGTACAGTATTGCTACAGAACAGAATGCTCCAGATTACAGGCAGGGCATATCTCTGTAGGTGATGTGTGTCTATAGCTTTTCAATAAACACAAGGTAAGATTATACCCTCATGGAAAATGAGACTTTGTGAGCAGCGTAGGATGTTCTCTGCTGCATATAGTGCAGAACTGTGTCCATCGTTTTAGCAGTGAGCAGACATGAAGCTGTGCCGTGCATCAGTGAGTCGCGAAGAACATGGCAGCCGTGAAAAGCGGGTCCCGCCAGAGCTGGGCGCCACATTCCGCCTCGCCTGCGAGCGTCACACCGCGCTCAGCTGCGGCCGGCTCACAAATGACACCCGATTCCACTCCTGTCTCCCTGCAAGGTTACACTTTACAATCCTCTGGCTGCAGCGGGAATACGCTTGAACGCATTCTCTTGGAAGATAACCTAAATCACTGGGGGGAATTACGGGATTAAAAACAAAAAGAGAAAAATGTCACCCGAGACAACCGCCACTGAAAGCGAACAGCCAGCCTCACTCTGGTGCTGCAGCACTAAATTATCAGAAAAAAACGCCTTGCCCCCTCCCCCCTGCCTCCAGGATTTATCTCTGGTGCACATGCTAAATTGCACTGCATACATTACAATTCTCTTCCTTTTCCCTGAAAAATTGTACTTGCCAGCTTCACAAACACAGTGTTTTGGATAAATGACAGTACGAGAGTCACCAGTAAAAATCAGGTCAGAGCCAGCAGGAAGAGGCAGAGAGTAATGGGGGGGGGGGGGGCTCTTTCACCAAAAGCCATATAGAACTTTGGCACGAAACTCAACAAAAGGCACAACTCAAGCAAGGCAAAAAAAACCTTTGGTATTCTGGTAAACCACTCACCACTCACAGTCCTACTGACCTGCTGGCAAATCCAAACACACCCCCCACCCTCAGCTGGAAGCAGAGTAATGTGGTTTTTGTTTCAGGTGTTGGGAGACAAACGGGCAAACGTCACATCGCCGCACATCTCATCCTCTCTTCTCCGGGAAGACCTCGTTTCCAGCACTTCCTCGTGTGGTTTCAAAGCCCCCCCACAAATGTGCTGAACACAGGAGATCCAGCAGAGAAAAACATACAACGCATCAACTTAAAAAAAAAAATACTGCCCGACTCCCGGTGCCCTGACTCCCGGTGCCCTGACTCCCGGTGCCCTGACTCCCGGTGCCCTGACTCCCGGTGCCCTGACTCGATGCAGACACCAGGAGAAGGTGGTTAGGCTCATGCTGCACGGCGGCTTCCAGGCAATTCTTTTATTGGCCTCCGCCTGAGACTCATTTTTCCGGCTGCGAAGTATTAAGTCAGCCAGCTTGTACTTCCATAATCTGACAATCCAGCGTCAACAAGCGCACTGTTTCTAACCACAGAGACACCGGGTCCAGCTGCAAGGAATTCAGACCTTGTTTTCGAACATTAAAGTTATTTTACAAATAAGTTTCTTATCAATTTCAAAATGAAAATGTTACACTTAACTGATGCATTCATATCTGTAAAAATCCTGATATTGGCATGTCCCCATTAAGGATTGCCATAATCACATTCACATTAAATATGCTATGAAAAAAGGACTGAGCGGAACATATGGCAGAATACTTACAGGAGACTGAGGCGGGCAGCAGCTGTATACATCTTTAAACACACGGTGTACATTTGTCACAACAAATATGTGACAAAAACACAATATACTGGAATTTCACTCCTGTAAGGTGCGTGCGCGCGCACACACACACGCACGGGGAATACGTCAAACAACACAGGCCGCTGGGATGGGGGAGGGGCTGCCAGGCCCTTTAACCAATCGCTGATCCAAATGGCTTCTGTTTGCATTTGCATCCATAAAGCAAGGACTGGTCTGTGCGGCCCTTTAAGAAAGCCAGGCCCAGTACAGACCAGGGAGCAGCTGTTACTGGAAGCCCATTAACAGTATGCAATAAACATAACTGACTTCTTCCTCCTAAAGCTTCCGTTTTGCTCTCCCAGCAACTTCTGTATCACACAATGCAACATTTGTCTGAGAGGCACCTGAAAAAAAAAGTACTATCGACTGCAGTTAAGCAGACCATATGTTGCTCTCAAACTATGAATTGCGTTGGCAAAACCTAACACTTTCTCGATGAAGGGAAACTAATTGGAGAGCATTTGCACGTATTTCCACCTGGGTTCAATCGGTGCATGCCGTAAAAACCCCACAAAGGAGAAACCCCCAAGAAACAGCCTGCCGATTCAGACGGGCCCAACGCAGCTCACGCTGCTGATCCAAATCAAATTTTAATGCTAGTCAATACATTTCTGCCGGTAGGTAAACATGAGAATACACATGCACTTTTCTTCCACACTATACTCACGGCATTGTGCGGTCACAGCGTGAGCAAGCCAAAAACCGCGCCCCAGAGGCGTCCCCGCTCCCGCTTGGAGACCACGCTTACCTTCTCGTTTTTCACCTTCTTCATGGATCTGCATTCACCATTGTCCAGATCCTCCGGCTCGCTTTTAATAGCCAACGGCGGGACGATCCCCGCAGCCTCCAGGGTGATATTCCCAACTTGCTCGGCCGCTGCCAAGTCCGTATTCTGAGGTGCCTCGAAGGAGGCAGTGCGGGCGGCCCCCAGAACCAGGGCCTGGGTCCCCGAGTCCTTCTCGCCGCCAACCACCCCAAGCGCCTCACTCTTCTCCTTCTTGCTCTTCGCCGAGCCGCCCTCCTTGTCCTTCTTACTGCTGGGCATGCTGCGTGAGGATTTGCTGCTCTTCTCCTGGCCCTTCCCAGAGCTGGATCCGCCGGTGCCCGCCGTGCCGGTACCCGTGCCAGCACCATCTCCCAGGGCTCTTCCCTGGACCTCCTTCTTGGCCCCATCTCCAGCTGAGGACTTGCTGCTGTCTTTTGAGCTCTTGTTGCGTTTTGACTTGGACTTGCTCTCTTTGCCCTGGGGAGCGGGCACGGGGCTGACAAATTTGATATTCTCCGGTAATGCCGCCACGGCGCTGGGGGGTGCCGCCATGCTTCCCGCGTCCTTGGTGCCAGACATCTCGAGCTTGTCTTTCTCTAAGTCGGCGTCCAGGTCGATGATCAGATTGCCGACGCCGATGTCCCATTCGTCGGCGCTGTCGTAAGTGTCCACCGCGTTCGAGTCCACACCTTTCCCGCCTGCAGGGCCACTACTTAGGGACATCTTAGTGCCAGCGGCCCAGGTTCGCCACAGTAAGGTCTGTCGCCTTCTAAGACTACTGGGGGCAGCGGGGAAAAAATTGCAGCGGCCTCAGGGTCTCGGTATCCCCGTCCCAGCTACCCACATTTTGCCCTGAGGAGACAGAGGAGGGGGGGAGGGGGGAAGGGCAGGGTTTGTTAATGCAGGGCGACAAGAGTTTTACTGTGAAACAACAAAGTGACCCATACAGCTCTCCTTAAAACTTCTGTACAAAGATAAACAGTCCACACCCCACACAATACTGCCCTATGTGCTGCCAGTCGTAACCTATGCAGCCTCTGTGCTGGGAGCACAAGGCATCCGCAGAGACGTGCAGCAGGGCCGCCCTCGCGGCCAGTGAGGAGGAGGCGGTTTTCAGGCAGAGCTCCCCACAAGCCCAGACTCCCAGCAACTCGAAACACACGTGGAACTCATTTCCTCCCGAACCCGCAGATTGATGACAACCGGGTGCAAGTGAAAAAGGACCTCCGAAAGTCAGAGCCGAAAGCCGTACCCATAGATTTACCTTCTGGGACCCTCGGTGGAATCTGCTGGAGACACACATGGTGGAACATTACTAGATGTCCGTATATTGAAATTAGAAAACCCTAGATGTTCAGTCCAGTAAAACCACCCCTACGCTAAACAATCATAAATTACACCTTATAAGTTATATAATTATATTAATGTTATGAGGTTCACGCACACCATTAAACAATTTTATACATAAAGTACAAGCCACATTTAGTGTACGTGTCTATTAAATGACTTAAGTCAATAAATTGCATGGGGTTAAATTAAAAATAATCATAAAAATGTATTATTGGACTGTAGTATATGACACCGGTCTTAGACCCGATTGCGAAAACGAAGACAAGAGCACAGCTTAAAAACAATGCTCTGCTGTGTGAATATAAAGGAGCTATTGGAGTGTACAAACATCCCCTTTTCTCCATAGTCAAGTTGGAGTTCCTCCCCATGATCAACGATCTGTGCAAAAATGAGTATCCTTAAAGGACGAGCATCCTACAACACGTGGCTCCCAGCAGCGGCCAAAAGAGCGGAGGCTGACGGGAGGAGTGTAGGAGTCACCAAATGGACACAAACACAAGTGGGCCAGTACTGCTGCGACTAGCTCCTCACGCTCCATGCTGCGGCTAGCTCCCCACGCTCCATGCTGCGGCTAGCTCCCCACGCTCCATGCTGCGGCTAGCTCCCCACGCTCCATGCTGCGGCTAGCTCC
>JAODLC010000007.1:1126744-1145790 GCA_026781145.1 Hippopotamyrus pictus
CTCCATGCTGCGGCTAGCTCCTCACGCTCCATGCTGCGGCTAGCTCCTCACGCTCCATGCTGCGGCTAGCTCCTCACGCTCCATGCTGCGGCTAGCTCCTCACACTACATGCTGTTTGGTGACAAGGTTTTCGTTTTTTTTTTTTTTTTCCTTTAAATAAATAGAGAAGAAAAAGAACTGGATGGATCCCATTGCGTTGGGAATGGAGCACACGGTGTCATCTGTGTACTTAAGTACTGATGATTAGATCAGAGCAGCTTATTGCGTTTAGAAAGCTAGGTCACGGCGGATCATCCCGGGCTCCCTAAGCAAATTCCAGATCCAACAGAAGGAAACACAGCAGCTCAGGAGAGCAGCATCTCCTGGAATGAGACCTGCTTGGCTGGGGACCTCACATCAGAACCAGCAGTCAGCCCCACACCCAGCCTCCATTGTCTGGGGTTTTTTATGGGCAACGCAGCAGCCAGATGGTGGGGCCTCCCAGCATGGCCTGATCCCTCGCTTAGCCACATGGCGGGAGCGCGCTGCTGCACGTGGTGTGCTGCCAATACCAGGGCTGGGGCAGCAGCCACTGGTGTCTGCACCCAGCAGTGTCCGCAACTTGCAACCGGCAGTGCCCGCAACTGGCGGCGCCCGCAACCCGCAGCACCCGCCGTCAGCTTGTGGCTGGGAATGCAGTGCTGTGGCCCTCCGACATAGACACAGAGGAAGGAAAATATGCAAATAATAAATTCCATAACAAATAGCAGGGGGGGTAACATAAAATAAGGCAACTGTTCTTCACATTGTTCTGTACTGGTCACGTCACAGAAACGTGCTGACATGACAAGGGAGCACCTCCCAGTATCCACTAACCAGAAAATGGGCAGGTAATCCAACCATGAATTACAATAACTAAATTTACCCCTCATTTATCAGATTTAGCTGATTGTTATATGATTGGAGAAAAAAATTTACACAAGCCAACCATAAACCCACTTCCAGTGTCTGTTAGACCACAAAGGAATGTGTTTATCGGAGCAAATGGTGCCTTTTGGTATGTGAAACGTATACAATGAAGCCGTCTGATCCTCACTGACTGGCTCATGAACATTTATCACCGTTTTAGTTTATGGTCTGACTAAGGTTTGTAATCACAATATTATTATTTTATTTTATTATTTTATAATAACAATAGGAAGCGTTAACTTGCTAATTAACTTGCCTTGGACGAACAGACAACCTCACCTTCCATTTATTTTAGAAAAATATAGACTAGGAAAAGTATGGAAATTTCTAGTGACTAGGTGAATTTGCACAGCAGTGAAATGCACAATTACTTATCACGTGACTTTCAGAAGGTCTTAACCACAAAGAGCAACACAAACTAATTCCACCTGATCAGTCATTCATTAGGTCTTTATCGACTCCAAAAACGTCCTTCAAGTCACCTGGGTTAGGATTCTGAGGGCTGCTGAGAACATTAAATCATCCGTAATGGTCTCCCGCCACCTGAGCTATGGCAGCTGAACACTCTAGCTGCACTTCCCTGTAATCCCCCGTCGTACTACATAACCCTTTCCCACCGTCTCCATGGCAACACGCGGAGACCCTTCTCACCGGGCAGCACAAAGCCACAGTGCCATTCGGAGCGAGTGACGTTATCATGTGTGACAGCCAATGAAAACGGGGCGCGCTCGGTGGCAGCGTCGCGCCGCAGACTTACCGCTCTGTCAGGCAGCCGACAGCGGCCGCCCTCTAACGAGGTTGTTTATTAAGATGAGCGTCGGGGAAACACAAGAGCTGGGGAGGGACAGCAGCTCCGTCAAGGAGACCTGATTATGGCTGCCATCAGTAGTGACAAATCGGAATGGGTAGAGAACCGGTACTGAATTGGTACCGGTTCTAGACTGGGTAATACCGAGCTCCTAGACAAACGGTGCCACTATAAGTATTTTTGCCGTTAATTAATTCTAAGGGTGCTTTTCCACCGCACCAAATATCGTACTTTTGGGACTTAAAGAATGTGTTGGTTTTCCAAAAACTCGTACCGGCGTTGAATAACATCACAAAATAGGGCGGGTTATTTTGTACTGAATTCGAAAAAGAATGTGTATTAAAGGGCTGGAAGGTGTGCGATATTAATACCAACATCATATATTATGCACATGCAATTCTTACATCGCTAATCAGCTAGATTAAGATCAGGCTGCTTCTAACTCTCAATTCTGTGCGTACATTATAGCGCAGGGAGTTTGTTTCGTTAAAACATTTTTACTTTGTCATAGGAAACAAACTTAGCTAGCTTTGCAGTTTTATTATTCATTTTACAGATTATATAATATAGGTTTAAAAATCAGTTTACAGTATACCTCCGCTGGTTTTGCATGATCGCTGCACGCGTTTTACGAGACAATCAAAATCATTTTCATCCTTGCTGTCTAAATCACTCCTAGACAGGTTTCTGAGAAATTTGTTGCACTACTTATTGCTTTATAAACACCCCGATAATTATTACATCAAAATAATACCGTGCCGCCCTAATATATTATACAAAAAAAACAACTTTATTTCTTGCCCCTTGCAGTCCTGATCTTGTATCTGTTCTTCGAACTAAGATCGCAATTACACCATGGGTTTTTCATTTGTCCATGCATCTACTATCATTTTTTTTCTTTTTACTTTGTTTCTCCTTATTCTGAGTTCGCAACTGTTTTCAAGACCACGGTTGTATCGTGTTTCTGGATGCAGGCTATATTCGTATAACCAATAGACAAAAAAAGCATTTCAAGTCCCACCCCAAAGTACCGAAGTACCAAAAAGGCATCCCAGTTTGCCACTTTGGGTACTGGAACTTTTGGTACTGGTACACGACTGGCCAATGGAAGTCAGTAGAAAAGGTAAAATACCAATAGTATCGTAACTGTTGCAGTGGAAAAGCGCCCTAACATAGAGGGGTTTTTACATTCTAAACTATCTCCTAATAAGGACACGGCAAGCGAACGCCATCACGTTTTAGTCCCGTAGGTGCGTGTTTATATACTGTCCTCTCCAGTCATCATGACAGATATGGTAAAGTGTGCAAAAGCGTAGCATAACTTTAGTAAATGTAATTCTTATGGAAGTAAATCAATGACAAAAGGCGTTGATGCAAAAAAGCACGCTGAATTACATTAATCGAATAAAAACGCAAATACAAATACAATGCCAAAATTTCAGTGGTTTAAAATAGGTTTGAAAATCAACCTTCTATATCCAGGACTAGCAAGATAGTTTCTTGTGTTCCTGTAGTGCTGCTTCACTAACTTATTTTTGCAAAAAAGTTATTTAAAATAACTGTTAAATCTCTTCACATTGTGTCATATCTATTTTTGCTCCACATTATGGAGAGTAGTATTGATAACAGTATCGATAAGTATCAGCATCGATATTGGTATCGATAAAATCCTAACGATACCCATCCATAGTGACAAATGTCACATTAAACTCACCCATCTGCAGCATTAATTGGGTTGCTCTTCAGGTTTTAAAACACAGTACAATTATTTCTGAAATTCCTCTAAAAAATAATTCAGGAGCTCTCTGTAGAGAACAGCCTTTAGTAATATTATTTTTAAGTCCTGCAAATTGGAGGTATCAAGAACCCAGCTAACAGACTCAGCGAGCCCAAACGCCCTGTTCCAGACCCACAAGGCCAGCACCCTTGGACTTTTCAGTAGCCACACAAAAACACACACAAATGGAAGCCTCTGGCAGGGTGTGTAGCTTCTGGCACTGGCCATGGAGGTTGTAAATAACCTCCATAAACTCATTTACCATTCTCTTTCACATGCCAGCTGAAATAGGGGACAAGCAAACGGGAGCGACCGGGAGTACACGTCCCCCACCCCCTGCCACAAGTAAATAATTAACACCCCCATCTGCAGCAGGTCTCCCTGAGAGTTAAGGGAGACACAGGAGTGAAGGCTGCACAAAAGGCACTAGAGAAGACAGCCGGGGCAGATGAGATCAATACCAATTCAAAAGGGACCTCAATTCGGATGGGTGTCTTTGCGTCGCACACACCTGCCGATTTTAAACCTGATTACAAAAGATGATGCTCCGCAAATCCGCTGAGCTGCTTCCCTTCCACACTGCTACCTTCTCTAGCTCTTCATCATAATTCCCCCATGCAATGCATAGAAATCGAGAATCTCAAATACACATTTTCTCTCTCGTGAAGCCTGCCGCTCCCAAACAAAGAGGTCCAGCCCCCACATTCTGCGGAGGTGCACAGACCGGCTTGCTAGTGGAAGTGATTGGAGAAATGTCCCCAACTTGAAATGGTATCCCCCCTCCCCCTTCCCCCCAGATCACACCCTTTCCCGTATCTGTTCAAAGATCTTTCTGGGCAAATCCTGGCTGTCGGACTGGCTCTCCAATGGGCAGTCAAGGCACCGTAACAGAAGGGATTTATTGCACTCGTCCACGATGCACTGACTGATCTAGGAGGCCCCTTGTCTCCGCCTGGCACGCATTGTCCTGCTATTGACGTAGCTGCTCTCCCACACTCCATCCCGCCAACCGAACAGGGCGCTGCCCGCATCACTTACATCACATTAATGCCGAGTGGCAGCTCCAAAAATGCACGGCGGGGCCGTAACTCCTGGGCTTAAGCGGAGGGTGCTCTGTGCATCCCGGCCACCCTCGAATTCCGCATTAGCGCCCAGGAGCTGCCATGCGATCGGCCTCACCCTCCACCCTGTACACGGGAGCCCTACCAAAAATGGAGCGGGCACGACAGGGGCTGCAGCTGACCCGGTCAGACAGACAGACAGACAGACAGCTGTGGAGGTTCACACGTCACCTCTGTGGCCCACCCTGTTATTGGAGGCCCACCTACTGTAGATCGCAGGAAATGCAGGAGAGTGGGGGGCTATTTCAGGGCCCTGGTAAGATTAGCGCTGGTGGTGCTTGGTCAGCCGTGTGAGCACACAGCTTCAGAGGTGAACTCACAATTCTGCAAACTAGATTACTTTCAGTTCCTCTGTGCATCTGATTCCAGGAAGGGGGGGACCTTTTATGAGTAAACAACTTAGTTCTATGGTTTGTGTTGATTCAGTGTTCCTACTCTTGACAGTATTTCTAAACGCAAATTACAATCAGACAGCATACGGACAGTCACTGGCTTATGGGACATGACACAAGAATGAAATCTGTTAAAACTGAATTATGAGGCTAAGAAAAAAAAACAATACAGAAAACACCACATCAGGAAAATTCAGATATTTCATAGACAAGTGAAGAATTAGACCCTCAGCTAATTTCATCAGATTCTAGCTGCAGTCTGGTAAGGAAATGTCTCCAGCACAGAGAGCTGGACACCCTCCGCCCGAACTGGTCACCGAAATAGATTTACGCCAGGAGCTAAAGGTGACGCAGACCCAGCCCCCAGGGGTCAGCCAGCTTCCATCTCTGCAAATGTCACCGTGGTTGACACTGGCACTGGGCCGCAGTGAGGGCTGCACTTCTCAGCAGCTTGCTACAGCAGCCACGCCACCTGCACCCCCGCAGTCTGCCTCGCAAGGTCACGCACACATGAACACGCTCACGCAAAAAAAAAAAAAAAAAATTAAAAAAAATCACATAAAAGTTGCCTTACATCTACACATCTCACCTTTATCCCTTTAAGCAAAGAGAAGGCTGACTAGATGTTTGGGTATCCTTATTAATCCTTTAGAGGCTTACCGAAACATGCCGGAGTGAATTTATCCTCTATCAAGCAGAGACAGCAATATGATGAATCTGTCATCGGCGTGTCGAAGTCCCCGGCCGAACCGCGATCGCATTCCAGAGGGACACGTGACAATGGGGTGGCGGTCACACTGCTGGTGGCATTCTCCACCATGGGTGGCATTTGCAGCACAGTGCAGGCATAACAGACAGCTATTTGTGGGGCTCTATAAATGGAAGAGCCACAGAAATCACAGGCAGCAACATCTAATACCGACGACACTCTGGACGTGTTCAACATCTCCGGGAAGGCCGTCTAATATACCCCATTTAAATATCACCAGCACACGCCGACACTAGAGACATGCATTCAGATCATTTTCGATATTCGAACTGGCCGCGTTATCCGACGATTGTCCGGTTATTCACATGACACTTTAATACTACAAGAAACACAAAAAGCACAAGAGAGCAAATGCAAAATGTATCGGAAACAGTCTTTATTGCGACTGCGACTTAAACTATTGTGACTTTACAACCATCTCACTGGCTGAATGAAAAAGCAGCAGCATGAAAAGCAGCTGAACATGCAGCCTGAGTTGGTGTTTCCCAGCCCAGTCCTTGGGGACCTCTAGATGGTCCACGGATCGGCTCACTACCGGGGAACCAGCGAAATGAGGAAGCGTCCATTGCTGTGCTGTGAAGCGTCATCCATGACCAACGCTTATAGATGTTTCAGTTTTATACGATTGAGCATCAAAATAACAGAATGTATGTAAAGTTGTGTTTGACAGAGTTTGCACAAAATGTAAATTTTCAGCTTGCAAATAAAAATACCACCACACTTCGTTTTTGTGTTTTTTTTTGTGCCAGGCACAATATTTTCTGATAAATTCCCATGGTTCTCTGCATTAGCAGAATAACCAAATATGGATATCAGTACTCGTATAACAATGCTTTGAATGGTTATCCGAATAGTGAATAATTAGCACACACCCCTAGCTGACACCCTCCCAAAAATGAATAAAGCCCCTACAATCAGGCCCATTAAATTCTAACTAAAGTATCAATAAGGTGAGTGACAGTGACCACAGTGCCGCTGATATACAGCAAGAGGTGAAAGTCAATCGTGCTGCCAATAACCGAAGAAAGGCACCAGCCCTCAGAGGCCGACGAGTCACCAGATTGATTTTCCAAGGGTCTCAAGCAGAAACGTTGCCAGGTTTTAATGCTTTCAGGTGCTCCATTCACACGAAAGCTAAGGGGAAGGTTGGGAGAGGCCTTCAAGGGGCGCTGAGGCAGTTCGTGCTTGGCCCATAAGCAAACGTGCAGCTGGGCCGACTCCAGACAGGGGCAGGCGCAGAGGCAGCACACGCCCAGCCCATAAGCAAAACGTATGGCTGGGTCGACTCCGGCCAGAGGCACGCGCCGAGGCAGCACGCGCTCAGCCCATTAGCAAACGTATGGCTTGGTCGACTCCGGCCAGAGGCAGGCGCCGAGGCAGCACGCGCTCAGCCCATTAGCAAACGTATGGCTAGGTCGACTCCGGCCAGAGGCAGGCGCCAAGCGCACACCAGAGCCTTGGCAATTATCTGTGTACGGCTAACATTTTGCTGCTCGAAAGGTAGCAAGAGTCTATCTTTCAGCTAAGGAGACATGGAAGCTTCCTCAGACCTTTTCCCAATCGTATACAAAGCAGGAGCTTTATGATGGTTATAAGAACTACACCCATTGTGAAAGATATACATAACAGGAAAACAAACATACTAATGGTGACGTTAGATGGCTGGTGACACATTTCAGGCCTTTCTGCGGCCAGTAAAGCGTGGCACAGGGCCGAGTGATGGCCACCTTACTCTCCGGGGTGACCTTCCAAAAGCGCACCCTGCCACCCCACACAGCGAGCGCTCAAGGCATCTGGGGGGCTCTTGCTTTCCAGAATGGGCCCAATAGCAATGACATGAGTAAATGCGAGCCGGGTCACAGTGAGGCCACCTGCAGCTAAAGTCGGCTGCGTCTGCGGCTGCAGAGACTGCCAGCCACGGCTGCTCTTATCCTCCAGATAATCACACAGGCACCTGTTCACACGGAAACAGAAGCTGCACTAACGAACAAGCCTAAAAATAGGAGATCATCTGCAACATGTATTTAATGTATGACAGCAAGCATTGCAGCTTAGGCAGAGACTAAGCACTAATACTGCACAATAACCACCTCATATCACTGCCAATGCAACATGTTAATGTATCGATATATAGAAAACAAACTACACTATACTGTTTTCTATTTCAGAATACTGCGGTCTACACTTTCCCTTTCTTGAGACACGATATTCCAACAGTGAGTAGTTAACTTCCAAATCATTCACACTTATGCCTAAAAACCCATCATTTATGTACGTTTAAATTTAAAGTTGCTTGGCGGACACCATTATCCAAAGTGACTTCCAATTTCACCCATTAAAACCGCCAGATGTTTTATGGGAACGGTTCATGCATGCATCAGGGTACCACACAGCCACCCTGGAGACTCAGGCAACATCTGTATTAAAATTCATTCCGCAAGCGTTCTGTGACCTGAGGCCCACAGCTCAGGTCACAGATTCCATCTAGCTAGTTGACGCGTTAGCTGCGCATCTGGAATCGCCGTTTTGAATAACAGTCCCTCTGGCAACAGAACATACAGCCACTGCTGGCTTGCAAAAATGGGATTTCCTGCACTGCAGGCGAGGAGTTCGTGCGATTGGTCCAGCCGGCTCCACGCAGCAGGGAGGGGGGGGGGGGCGCAGTGCTTCTCGGGGGCGTCGCACTGTGCTGGGATCCATCCTCTACACCTTGAAGCTATTATTCAAAATGAAGTCACCTCTACATGTACTCCAGGTACAGACACGTTCACAGGGTAACAATTAGTTTGATGCTCCAGAAAAGATAAACTAGACGCATGAGACCACCCTAATATTTTAAAATGCTCACGAGCCCAGCATCCTGTCTTCTGCTTTATTTATGCATCAGAGTTAAACGGCAATCATCTTAACCAATCCAGCTTATCCACACGGCTTGAGCACCAATGAGTCCAGACCCAGACGGAAGCCGTCCTTTAAGACCGCAAAATGAATAAGGGAATCTGTCATTACTAAAGCCTGCCAAGGTCGCCTTGGTGACCGCTGCCCAAAAGCCCCGCCCACCATATTCTGAGGTTCATCTGCATGACGTCGATTTGGATACGAGTGATACCACGACAAGATCTGCATTATAGCTACACCTAATGCAAATTAACATGCAAATACAACCACACAGTGGCGGGAAGAGCAATTCACTGCCACTCGGCCTCAGCAATCTAAAGCAGAGGGTCACTCGTGTACATACATTCCATGTTATTGTATATACATGATATCCTGAGTGTCGGCAGTCCAAGGTCTTTCAAGGTTTAAAAATAAATAAAAATCACAGCATAGACTGTGGGGAGTAAAGGGAGATAGTCAGGACCGGCGTGGCTAAATGGGTTTCAGAAATACCACCTTCTGTTAGTTATCTTCCTCCTTAATTTACGGACTGTTAGGAAATACTCCTCTGAAGTCTTACCCTGCTGGTTCTGCACGCCACTGCTGGAGCCTCAGCCTTGCTTGTTTTTGTTCCATTTGACTTCTTAATTAACATGGTTTGATTGGGCTTTGAAATTTTGTACCACTCACATACTGCACTGACTAAAAAACGACAAACTATAGATACATTAAAAAACTTAATTGGCACATTTCTGGACATAAGACATAATGTATAAAACGTTACCTACTCACTTCATTTTTTGCACCTTATGCAATATAAAATTAGTATCCAATGTAATTAGCATTAATCAATCTTTTAGTTATTTAATGATTTATCAGCTGAGTGAAGTAACCCTAGCAATTATATAATCATTCATAACTATGGTGAAAAAAGTTTAATACAGAACAAAAGAATCTTTTGAATTTCCACACCTCTAAAATACTGTTAAATGTCTGTTAAACGAGACTGTCGACGGCTGACAAAATTTTGTATAATTTAGGGTTATTCTGCAACAAAACTGAAGAAACCTGCTCCCCCAGCCTAGAACTAACATACCAGCACCTTAGATAACAGAAAAAGGTCATGCTAATGTTTCCAAATAGCAAAAGGCATTTCTACTGTAATGTCAAGGGAGCATCATTGTAGGGAAATGGCTACAGGGCAGCGAGTTTTACTATCCATCCATATTTCTGGCTCAGAGGCATCAGTATATTAGGTTTCTGTTAACTGAACCATGTAATAATTTGTCAGTTCCTTTAATAATCTTAACTGTGAACACTTTGGACAGGCCAGCATAAAGATAGCCATTACTAAAACACAAATGTCTCAGACAAACATGTCAAATACAAAAACAGATCGATTTTTTTCTTCGGTGTATGGAATATGTATGAAATGGTAAGTACTCATTTAAATCCAGTCAAGTCTGCATATATGTGTTCACATGTCACTCTCTAGCTCCCCCCAGCAAATGTCAGTCTTCAAGCCTGTGATACTCAACTGCAACTTGCAGCGTTACCACTTAATGCTTCTTCTCTGATAACTTAGAATGCGACTTGTGGCATTACCACTGAAAGTTTCCTCTCGGATACTGAAATGCGACTTGTGGCATTACCACTGAAAGCTTCCTCTCGGATAACTTAGAATGCGACTTGTGGCATTACCACTGAAAGTTTCCTCTCGGATACTGAAATGCAACTTGTGGCATTACCACTGAAAGCTTCCTCTCGGATACTGAAATGCGACTTGTGGCATTACCACTGAAAGCTTCCTCTCGGATACTGAAATGCGACTTGTGGCATTACCACTGAAAGCTTCCTCACTGAAATGAGAGTTGTAGCTTTAGCACTTACAGCTTTCTCTGCAAGGAAAGCCCAAGGGAGTTTTCAAACTTGGTATCTTATGCTGCTAGGACACAGAAAACTTGTGTCCCTGCTTCAAAAAAAGCCTGGTTCTCTAACTGCTATGGCCACAAAACAAACAAATCATTGTTACGGTAACTAGGGGCACATGCTTGTTATGGACCCATCAAAACATTTTATGGAAGTCAGGAGTGAATTGGACCAAATGGAATTATTTTGAAGTACATATAATAAAATACATTGTCTAGAGAGCAAAAACTGAATATTATCTTTGGGTGTGGTGCAGAAAGAGGGAATCCAACAACAGAAAACAAGGTCAGGGATGGGGGGGGGGGGGCATCCTGAAGACACATAGTTAATGCAGACTTTAGCTAACCCTTGCCAGAATTTCAAAAGGTATTTCACGCGTATAGTCACCGAAATACACAAAGTGTCAAGCATGCAAGCAAGAATGAACGGCTGATCAACTTAGAGGTTAAGGAAACTGATCAAACAACAGAACAGACAGTGACAAGAAAAAAAAAAAACAGAAGAGCCCAGGAAATGCAGTCAGTCTGAGGACAAGCTGGGCTGGACAGCTGATCTGAAGTGGATGGGCGAGCATTCCGGTAGCCGCTAACGAACACTTAGCGTTATTCTATATAAACTGGAATTTCTTGGCCATCAGTCTCTCCTCTTGCTGTAACTCATGATGTGGAAACTGGGAGTGTATTGCTATCTGCGGAATGCTTACAATGACAACAGCACCAAGCTGAGACCTCTTGTCTTACTTTGATCACTTGTTTTTTTTAGCTAACTATATAAACAGTAACTCTACACCAGTGCTTTAGCCCATCAATGTTAATTCTTACTTACATCCACTTCATCAAATAAACACTTTTTCTGGCTGAAAAGCAAATACCATCGTTTACTGAATTTTTTTCCGTACCTCAGCACCACAGAGAAAGTATGACAAGGCAGGTACTCACAAGTACTCTATGCTTTGGTTTTTCATCATCAGGTCTGATACACCAAAGGGTTTCCGTTTTCATTTCATCTTCATCTCTACCGTTTGTAACAGACATTCTCTCTGAGTACCATATACTGTGTGGTTAGTTGGATTGTGTGTCACTGCTAAGAGGAGGCCTGCAGTCCACCGGCAGGACATACTAGCCTACACACACCACCAAGCACACGAGCACGCAGGCATGCGCATCCACGAGCATGCGACCACACGCACGCACGCACACACACACACAAGCACACGTACGCGCAAAGCCCAGGCAGCTACAAGCATTTAAAGCTGTACAACCAAGCCCACATCTGCCCCAGCAGCAGATGCTAAATGCAGCATGTGGGGAAGCCAGAGTCAATGCGAGAGGCTCAGGCTCAGGCCCATCAGACCCTGGCAAAGAGAGCATCCTCCGCAGCAGCCAGCCTGAGGTCTGAACGTCACACTCTGAAATCTAACCGACAAAAACATGCAGGCAAGACGCAGGACAAAAAACAGAGCCTTTTCAAGAGTAAAAACCACAAAATACTTGCCTTTCGGGAAAAACCCCCAAATGTCATAAATGTCACACACTAGTTACATTTAGCAGGCACAGAGGACCAAGCATACAGAACAGTAAACAGTACACAGTATACACTCAGACAGCCTTAGATTGGGGCTGTACTTACTCATTACATGGTACCATTGTGAAGAGCTTACCTACTCAGACAAGGAGTGTTACACTACGAAGGCCTTACAGAAGTGCACACTTAATCAGTGACCTACTTAAACACAGCTTTAATCCCAGGATCACACCCTTTGCCCCCCGATAGCACAGAGGCTACAGCACTGGTCATGCCGACTACCAAGCAGCCGCGCCCCCCAGCCTCGCCATGATCCTTTCCCATCACCCCCATGTTCTTTCTGCTCGCATGATTTAAAGGAGTTTTTCCCAACCCGGTGCTTGGGGACCCCCAGAAAGTCCATGTTTTTGCTCCCTCCCAGCTCACAGACTGCCTGTCATGGAGCTGGGAGGGAGCAAAAATGTGGGCCATACTGGGAAACACTGCTCTAAAGCCTCTCACGACTCTGGAAGAGGGGGTGGGGGGGTACATCGGGTGGAGACACCAATACAGGCTCTTTCAGTCCGACGTGAACAAGTTTCTGTTACCCCGACTAAAGAGTGGACACTGGGGGCGAATGCGCAAACAATACAGTCAATTAAAAAGCGCATTAAAGTGAAAGATGAAAGACCTTCACAAAAACGGAAAGACATGGAAATAACGTCAAATTCCCAAATATAGCTCAACAACAATCATGGTTGGCATTCCTAAGTTTAGCCCAAGTAGGTCAAAAAAAGAGAAACAGAAACTAATTTTCCGCAAAATACTTCAGGCACCTTAGGGCCAAGAAAATTTGGACCTTCCCAAATCACCTAGTCTGTCAACACCAATATGTTTTTGTTTAATAACACAAAAAAAATTCTTCCGATTTAGCTTTCCGTCCACACTACTAAAGATCTTTTTTTCCCAGAAACTCAAAAAATTCACTGCTCTCCGACAACTAATCTTTCTATAAACGGATTAGTGCAGATGCTCAGAAATGTACAAATTCTGTTACGCTTACATCAGTGAGCTCGGATTGGTTCATACTTAGCTCGTCACCCTTTCCTGATTGGCTCTCTTCATTTCTAACCTAATTGGTTAATCTTTGTAACCTAATTGGTTATTCTTCACAGGAACTAAGAATGCTCTCACTTCCCTTCATGGAAGCCACATGTGAAAATGGAGGGTGTACCGGACTTTGGCTACCTGGCATTTGTTGTTTTGCTTACTGGTGTGCAGCTAAATCATGTTTTGTGTACATTGTATGCCGTTTACAACTATTCTGAAGCTCAAAACAACACTGTACCTGAGCCAAGGTTAAGGTCTGCTCTAGCTTATGATAAAGACATCCGTCCATCGAACATTAGGGTAAGACAAGAGAGCACTGAAACTGAGGGGGAGAGAGTGAGACGCTAGTGACTAAATTTCTGAATCCCTGTGTTATTGCTGTGATGGTTCCTTTAATATACAGCTTTGTTTTTGCATCGCTACAGTATGGTGATATTTCACTTTTACTAAATAAAAAACACATGGTTGTGTGTGAGATTAATCTGCAGTCAAGCATTTATAAAAACTGAACTTTATTACTAATGAGAGTCAAAATTATTCAAAATATATACGTCACCGCTTCCAGAATTATAAAAAAATTTTGGTTGGACAAAAAAAAACATGCAAATGACATGTGCTCGAGCTACTACAAACAAAGTGAGCCACTTCTAAAAATATATAATAAAAAGCTTTGGTTAAATGTGCAAACGAAAAATGTCAGAAATATATACATTAACAACCACTCTAATAGCTATGTCATTTGCCTTTTACACGGAGCAGTGTGAATGCAGACGTTTTTTTCAAGGTTAGTGATAATAGTAGTGTGGACACAGATCTTTTCTTTCGGAAAGTCCCGTGAAAAAAAGTATTTGTGTGGATGTAGCCTTAGTCACGACACCCACTCCTGAAAGTCATATCCTCATATTTTAATCTCATTTCAATGTTTATTGCTTTATGCTGCACATGCTGGGCGCCACCTTTAAATAACCATTGTGGGTTGGGATCCACATTTGCATCTTCATTCCTCTGTGAGGAATAAACAAATGCAGCTGATAGAAGCCTCTATATCAGAAAGAAGTGAGAGAGGAGGAGGAGGAGGAGGAGGAGAGAGGAGACAGAAGAAACACAGAGCAGATGTACACGCTGCAGCCAGAGCATCTTCTACCCCCACAGTCTTGGGTTCCTTCCATTTTCCATGTAAACATCTAAGCAACCTAATGCAAAACCTTCAAATAAGCTAAAGAAATTTCAGAAGAGTGATTCACCACTGATTTGCAGTCTTTGTGCTTATGATCCTAATGGCCTAAATCGTTAAAGGCAGCATCCAAGTTACACGTCAGCTACCTTAGAAATGAAGCAAGCTCCACTCACAATGTCCAATTGGATTAAGCCGGGCACATGACCGCCGACTGAGGCCTCACGTCTGTCACGATCTCCGCAGTAGGTGACAGGCGAGGACTCCGAGGGCGAGCCGTCACGGCGCCCTCCCTCCCCCAGCGTTTCCCCTTCCGCCCCCAGTGGCAGCCAGGCCTTATCTGATCTGGGAGCAGCACCAGGCTAATACTGCAAATGAGACACTCGCGTCTGTCAGTGAGCGCCACCGCAGTCCGAGTTACACGCAGACAGCGCATCCATCAGAGCCCTGCGCCCGCCCATGCGCCCGCCCATGCGCGCCACCTGCTCTGTGGCTTCGCTTCCCGTCACTCTCCCGTCAGGGACGAGGTTCAGCGAACGGACACGGCCAGAAAAAAAAAAAACAAAAACAAACAAGGGGGGTTGAAACCTCTCCCCTGACCTGGCATTGTGGGGACCTGATGAAAGTATCTACAGAACAAAACAAGGAGGGGAAATGAGACAAATAAAATGCAGTTTAGCAAAAAGATTCCCCAACTCATAATTCATTGATTATTTTCATAGAAATACAACCGTCCAGAGAGGCAGAGCTTACTCTAACCATCCCAGGTTATTTTCTGTGCAACTTGAGAATCCTCATTATCCACATATAATCATCCCAACAAATGAACACAATTGATGGTAATCGTATATGTTATATAACTACAAAAAATTCCTGAAAAAAGTATTCAATCATGCTTCTGATCTGGGGAAACAGATTTAAGAGGAATACATTTACCATTAACATACAATCAATCATTTTGTATTTAAAAAGACAAAAGGGATTCTGGTTACTCAGAACACAGAGAACGGTGAAAAAGACGAAAGCTTAAAATGACAAGACCCCACATTAGACTATCACATAGAACCAATGGATCACACTTACCATTACACTCCCGCCAAGACTATGCCTTTCAGCATCATACATGTACCACATTGTTTGTTTAAATGTAGTATATTTAAAGAACATCAACAAACATAATGCTGTGCGGCAATGTTCACCCTGTCTGTCCCATGTCAAAGTGCTAACGGTATTAGTCATCCATCCATCCATCCATCCATCCATCCATCCAACTGCTTATCCTGGCCAGGATTACAAGGCAGTCAACATTCATTCACCACTAAAACTGTTAGTACCTATGATTTACTTGTCCTAAAATATGTTTTGGTCCCACAGACCAAAAATAGTCATCAGTGGAAACGGGTACAAACGTGAACAGCTGCACCGTTTAAATAAACGACTGCGTCCATGATGGAGCAATCGAATGGAGTCACTGTCTGCTGAAAAATGCCTGAAAATAAACACCCACATACATTTCGAAGGACATGCAATATCTGGCGCCCAACTCAGAGCATGCGAACAGCCCCCGACACACGGCAGTCTGGCGGATGGTGGGACACAGCAAGGAGCAGAATGCCTGTGTTCTTTGGGAAACCATCAAGGTTTAATAATAATAATTGCACTCACTCAATAAAAAAGCATTATAAATACTGAAACAGTTGGTTAACTTTTTCCATTCAAAATCTTGCTTAATTTCTCAAAAAGCATGCATTTCGTAATGATATGCTTCTAAAACTTCTATGGAACAGACTTTAAAATAAAAAACAAGGTTAAAATATTTAGCCAATTACAAAGGGAGCAGCAGGCTGACGACATCACACAGGAGAAAGGGGCAGAATAAAATTTACACTAAATATTTTTTGTCACTGTGGTTGTTAATACACACTTGATGTAAATACACACTGATCTTCCCAAAAACACCAAGAAACATTAAGCAACCTGGAAACATTTTATACTTGACAATTCATCAGAGTCGCGACCTAGTTAACTTGCTTAAGTCATAATATACTTGCTAGGTAACTTGCTTAATTCATTTTCCCCAGCTCTACAATTCATCTTCACAAGTAAGATAAAAGCAACAACTAACCTTTTAGAGCAAGGAAATCCTGAGCTTGTCATCAGTGGGTTTAAATGAGTTTACTGTGGCTTTATGGTTACCAGGCACTTGTCCTACTACACTATGACAACCTTTGCTCTTGAAAACAACGGCCATCCCCTGCTGCACCATTTACCCTTGCGTGCCAAAACCGAGGTCATTGAAAGTTCCTGCTCAGCTAACCGACTTCAATTTATTTCATATCCAGATATTATAGGTTTTACGTTAGAATCAGAAGACGAGCTGTACCTATGAAAGCTGAACAGCAGATCCAGCTGGAACACGCCATGTTTACATTGAAGGGGAGCACCCTCTGGAATTTTCCAAGCTTTCTTCCAGCACATGTTCAGAGGGACTATTAACTAGGCGGCTGTACATATTGTGGACTAAAGGTCTTTCAGGCAGCCTTTCCACCTGTGCTAGACAGAAGCAGAATGCAGTATTTTTAAGCTAAAGTGGCACAAAGGCTAACAAAGCTGCATGGTTTGGCTTTATACACATACATACCCATGGTTTGGCTTTATACACATACATACCATGGTTTGGCTTTATACACATACATACCATGGTTTGGCTTTATACACAAGATGAAAACAAGTGTCTTTCCGAGCTTTGAAGCAAAAAAAAAACAAATATTCTTGAACACAATTAGACAGAGTTTGTCACAGTTTTTAATAAGAGTATGCAAATGACCTGTAACACCTAATATGCGTATTAATACTGTAAATCTTCCCCCAAATCAAATTATAACATTATTCAGCTTTAAAATGATCTTGATAACGAAAGAACATTATAATAGCATATACACAGATAAAAACGCAATTGTATTGCTGCAATAGCCATGATCATTGATAGAAAGGATTAATAAGATGGTTGTCAAGATTGATAATGTCACTGTTCAGTTAGCTTGGCGTGAATTGCAACAATGACATTTTGAAGATCTATATTAGGCTGAAGACAATTTTGCCATACAAAGGGTCCATTTGCAACTTTAAATGTTATCAGCTCGGTCCCTGCAGTACATCAAAATCTGACTAGTTTAAGCAGTTACAATCCAAGACAACAGCCAATAAAAATCTGAATTGATGAACAGCTGTATGTCTTCCAAAAACCAGTTCACCTGTAGTTGTTTCGTAGCAATTTTTAATAAAAAAAAACGTCAACGCTGCACTGAATTCATGAGTGCAGTGAACACTTGGCGAAAATAGCTTAAAAGCAGTTAAAACCGCAACATTTAGGGCAACAATAAAGGTTTATTGTACAGCACTTTTTCTTTCTGACAACAGCCTCCAAACGAGCAAGCTAAAATACTCAGACACAGTTAAAATTAAAGAATTATCATCAAAGCACAGTCAGCTAGCCTATACTCACGCCAGCCACTAAATACTGACACTTCACAACTAAATTTAAATAAGCTAAAAATGTAATTTAACACAAAAATACAAATCCATAAAACACTCGCAGCTTTTATTTAACAAATACTACACCACATTTGAAATTTGTCAGAAAAGTTCAAATTCAACCCCCTCATCTTACACACAAACTGACGGTGCGCTAAAAGAATTTTAAGACCATGGCTATTTCGATTTCATTCAACAGGATACTCTGCACAACATTTAAACAGGAAATTCCTTTTGCGACGCAAGTTTCACGTTTGCCCAGAGGTGGTTTGTGGAAACCGTAATACATCAATGAGAAACAGCCGAGAATTTAGGTAAGATTTTGTACTGCGTTTGTAACTGCTTCCTGAGCTTAAAAACATACACAAAGGCAGAAGTGTTTACTACGGCCATTACTTAAATCGACTGCTGCTTTGACCAGACTACAGATTACCAGTAATTTACTGAAAAATTATATGTATAAATAAACAAGTGATATACAGGCTTGTTACATAGTGACACAACACAAAATATTTTCAACTGCAGTTTCTATGCCCATTCAAGTCATAACATTTCAAGAGCATTTAAAAAAGGAGCTGAAGAGGGACCACAAAACAAATCCCAAAGCAAAAATGAGACAAGAGAAGGAGACCCAATCCTTAGCTTTCACATCTCACTCTGTGTTGCATCTTCTGTGACTAATGAATCTAAATGATAGGCGCCACTTACGCTTGTCTTGCCACAAGATTGGAGGATTGGAAACAATATCCGAATCCATTTGCCTTGTTCAGTGTCAGTGATTTAGCATCTAATTTTCATCAAAAAAACTGAAGGGCTTCCTAATCGAAAGGTTTTCAGGGGCTGGGCTGCAGTAATTGTAATTCACAGCTGTTTTTGGGCAGCTAACATTTTATCGAGCACTAAATTCAGAACAGACAGGCGGATCCCCAACACAGCACCTGAAACAAAGGCGGCCAAACCTCCCCTCGCTTTGGTCATCATCATCCTAACAGAACTGGCCTCACCCTCCTCACAATGAAACTCCATGTGCGAGATGGTGATTTTGGGAAAGCGCCTCTGAATATAAATGGATGCCTGGCTTTATTGTCCCCCCCCCCCACCCCC
>JAODLC010000007.1:1162519-1175530 GCA_026781145.1 Hippopotamyrus pictus
GGCCTGGCCCCACCCGCTGCCCATAGACTGCAGCAGCAGTGGTGCCCCGCACCTCTCCTAGATTAACCTTCACACGTTTCACAGCCCACAGCCCAATTAACCATGAAAGGTGCTGACTTGTTCTAGCTGCCAGCCACAAAGACCTACCAGGCTTCCCAGCCTCAGCAGCACAAAGGCTGGCTAATCTGTGCCGGAGCCTGGGTCAAACATCCTTGGGGGGGGGGACTCGCTGACTGAACTCCCCCCCCTCCACCCCTTGGCAATCCACTGCTTTTTATAGCACTGTGTGATGCAAGCCCATGCCGCTCTGCACTTACCTCTGAGATGGGAGCAGGCTGAGCCACTAACGAGGGACATCAGCCAGCTGTAGCCTAGTTAGCATTTAGCGCAAATTCTAGTATGGCCCACTTGCGATAACATGGAGGAGAAGGAGAGCCCGTCCGGTGTACAGCAGTGCCAGACCCTAACCTGCGGCTAGCATAAGTAACCATGGCTGGCAAGGGTGCATTAGGGTGAGATGCTACTAAAGCCGGATGGCTGATTCTAGCCCTGTCTGTGCCCGTTAACGTTAGCTACTTACCGTAGAATAAATGGTGAAAATCAAAGCACAATTTACAGAAACTCTGAGTTTACACTGAGTTAGAAAATCCCATTGGTAGGAAGAAGATATAATTCATTCAAAGCAGAAAATGCTTTCACCTGTTTGACCCATCTTTGTCATGGTACCTATACAGTAAATCTTTTTTCTGATAACTTTACCATCAGTGGCTGTCAGCAGGTGAAGCATTTCTTTGATAGGCTTTAAATGTTCCCCCCACAGAATTACTGATCCATGCATTCCCTCGTCTGACAGATGGGATGCTAGGCTGCCCTTTCCTTCATAATGCTTAGAAGTCAGGACCATAAGGAAGGCAGCCGAAACGAGGATGGCAGCCTTAAGACAACCTTGGGCCATTTAAACAAACAGGGGAGCGGCGTGGCTCTCCAGCGGG
Organism: Hippopotamyrus pictus; assembly: GCA_026781145.1. NCBI lineage: Eukaryota > Metazoa > Chordata > Actinopteri > Osteoglossiformes > Mormyridae > Hippopotamyrus > Hippopotamyrus pictus. The sequence continues at coordinate 1,163,512 of JAODLC010000007.1, forward strand.
AGCAGACAGGGGAGCGGCGTGGCTCTCCAGCGGGAGCAGACAGGGGAGCGCCGAGGCTTTCCAGCGGGAGCAGGTGTCTCAGAGTTTCACATTCCTCTCTGCTAAAGGCTCGCATGAGCTGCTGAGCTGGACACTCCCTGATTGGCTGGCGAGGTAGCTTCTGAGAGCCAGGACATCGATCTGGAAAGATCATTAGCCACTGATAGCTGTTCTGTTTTGGACAGTTTATTATGCACCCGGCAGCGGGGAGGCAGCCAAATGGCACGCGTAAGATGTTCTGAAAAGGCACACCAGGTCCTGGGCCTCACGGGGAGCACCCAAACACCAGGGGACTGCAGTGTGCAGCCTGGGGGCCCCCAACAGCAGCCGGGCAGGGACCTGGCTGATGTCCATGGACCAGTCATTTAATATAGCTGACAACTCTTTGTCCAGTTTCTCCTGTTAAAATAAAACTAGTCCCCGGAACTGCAAACATCTCAACAACTTCTGATTATGCAGCAGGCAAGCATATAAATGTGTACAGGAACATTCATAATGCATTATGAGCACTAACTGATATGATCTTGATGCATCAAGAGCACTGACAATAATGGAGGCTATTTTCCATGAAAGTGAATCGGTTAATAATCTCATGCAGGGCTGGCTCTCAGAGCCATTGATCGGTACCAAAGAGGGTATTTACGTACCTCTTAGCATCGGTGGGTGGGCTTTTGTGCCCGTGATGGCCTGGCATTGGCCAACGGCTGGGCCTCGCCTAGCAACCCCATCACTCTGATGCGAGTCACGTTTCCCAAGGTCAGCGGTGTAATACGGGAGGTTAAGCAGCACTCGGTGACTGGCCCCCCAAGAATTGGCTGCCACCGGTGGGCTGGGACCCCCGCGGACGAGCCGGTCATCAGACATGAGGTCAGTGGGGCAGCGATAGGGATTAGCACAGATTACAGGAGACCTGATGCAGAGAGGGGGGAGAGGCTTGCAGGTAATAGAGGAAGACATGTAAATCCACAAAACAGCTACGTTATTCCAGAGATGTCTGTGGGCGGGGGTGGAGAATGCAGATGATGTTTGCATTTATAGATGTTTTTTTTATGTGAGGGACTCTGGGGCTTTGGTGGTACTTGTGTTACCCGGGTGTCACGGTTGTGATTTTAATAGATGAATTAACAGGGCCTTCCAGACCAATTATGCGCAAGTTTTAGATTTAATTGAATAGAGGGAAAAGCGGGGAGGGCGGGGTGGGGGGGAATCTGAAGTACAAGTGTTACCAAACACTTACAAACGGGAACTGCTAATGAACACAGCTGTGAGCTGCGGGCTGGTGCAGAGCGGTTTCAGTACCGAAGCCCAGGGTGAGGACGGCTTCCCAACACGGCAAGGCTTTTGGCTTCCAGTCTTAGTCGAAATTTGTCCCACATAAATCCATGGATGTGAAAAATCTGTCTCTGTTCTTGCCCGCGGAAGCTCTTAATTTACATTCCCTTTGTCAGCTCAGGGAGTGATGCAAAGTCACTAGCTGAGTGGCCGCCGAGCCCCGCTGAAGACATCGCCCTGGTTCCTCTGGCTTTGCCGAGAAGCCACCATGACTCAGCATCTCCTTGCGTGTCCATCTGCCTGTGCTGGGCTCAGCGGCCATCGTGCGGGGGGGCATGCTGAGGACTGCGGCGGGGGTCACGTCTAGCCTCTGCATCACCATCCCCTGATAGGCTGTGACATTAATCCCACCTGCCACATGGCGTTTGGGTCCCTCTGCTCCGGAGGGGGCCGATCCTCCAAGGACAGGGGGCCCTGCTTTCATCCGGCCGCCATCCGCCACCGATCCGTGCTGGATGGGCCGTTTCCTAGGCGCCGGGGTCGTAATCTGCTCACTTGAAGCACCCCTTGAATCCTTCCCATTTTTGCTAATAAATTTCCTCCTGGGTTCCTTTTGTGAGCCAATTAATCACCCAGCACTTCTCTGTAATAAAAGTGCTCAGAGCTACATTATGCAGGGGAAATGAGTCCTCGCCAGCAGTGGCAGGGAAACCCAGGTGCCGGGGCCCGGGGCCCCCGGCACAGCACCAAGGCTGTGCTGTGTTACGAATCATTAGCTGCCCTCAGCCGTCAGTCACGCCTCCTTCTGATGTGGTCAGCTGCTATTGTTTGAATACATGAAACAAGTCCTATTTAAAGATGTAGAAATACACTGTGCACAGCACGATGAAGACATTTACAAAGAGTCACATGCAATGAAGTGTGGCTAAACGCTTAGTCAGAGACCTTGTGGGCCGCGTCCATTTGACACGGAGCCCGTTTGAAGCTGCACATTCGACGTTTGGGCATGAAGACAAACCTGTCGGCCTTCCGGCTGGATTACGGGGAGATGAAGATGATCAGGTGATAGGTGCCCCTGTGGCCATCCTCAGAATGCTCTGGAAATCTGGTCTAGGGATTTTATATCCTCTCCTCACGTCTGACAGGGAGTCTTTACGAGAGGCAGAACTCTGAGCAGCGGAGGTCCCGGGGGAATAGAGCAGAGCTGATCTACTGCAGTGCATTTGGCAGGGCAGCGTTTGCATATGTGTGCAGTGGCGCGGGGGGGTTGTCAGGACTGTCAGCTGGCTGCATTTCGGGGGCTAAGCTGACACTGCTGCAGGGGCGGGGAGCCCATGGGGAGCTGGCAGCGGGGGGCTGTTATGGTGTCCCACACCATCCCCTCCAGGGTGACGGAGGCGCTTGTTTAACGGTCAGCCGAAGTACAGCACTGCACTCTGGGGAAGAATAGGGAGGGGGCCTGGAGGGCGGGGGGACATCTGCTCCCAGGCCGAATGCCGCCAGCCTCTGCACTCGCATGCATGCGGTTACATGATTATTTCCTTGTGCAGCGGGGGATGGTAACGCTCGCATGCACGTGTGCATGGCTGCTGTCTGGGCAGAGGTTCACCGTGACCAGCAGATGCTCTATGCTTTGATACTATTTCAGGCAAGATACAAGGCAGCAGGACACTGCCTGCATGGAAGCCCAAGCCACCCCCAGCCAGGGTATTATGGAGCCCCCCCCCGGAGCTACTTCCCACACTGTGAGCGGAAGCAGACAGAAATAACTGGCTAATGTTTGCCCGCCACCTCTCAGGTCCTGCTATATCCATCAGCTGGCCTTTCCGCGGGCCAGTGACAGCCGCGGTAGGATGAGCAATTCTTTCTCGTCACACAGCGCCGTCCTGCAGTACCCACAACCCCCTGTCGCCTGCAAAAGATCCAGAGCGATAATCTGCCCCAGGCAAATGCACCCCCCCACCCCAGTCAAAACCCAGCATAATTCTTTTGTATTTATTTTTTAAAGCATCTCAGCTGATAATTCCGTCAATCACATAAGTACACATTTGAAAATTTAAACAGGCGTAGGCTTAGCCCTGATAAGCTAAATGCTCCTCTATTAAAAGGACAATATTTCTTTTCGGGAAGGAGCTGCTATTGTGGGACACTTCGGGTTTCACACGATTTAATTAGACAGTGTAACATTATCGTTTCACATGCATTTGTGTCACAATATGCATTCCATTGATCCATCCATCTATCCATCCATCCTCTCTCGCTTATCCGATGGACAAAATTATTTGGACAAAATTAAATATTATTTCACCTGCAACCTGCAATTCTTTCAGCTTCACCAATAAAGACTTAGTTCAGGGGAACTTCTGGGGGAGGCAGGTGCAAGAAAACTGCCACAGTCTTAAATAGCTTCATTGGTGGAATGTTCTCGATTCAAGAAGGAAATTTCTGAGCCGGTTGTAGGGAATCTGGTCAGGTGCCGAGGCAGCTGTGACATTTGAGAATCGGTGGACTGCAGTAGCTGGTTCTTTGGCTTGACAGAAAAAGCCATTACGACGAAGGAATCAGCTGGAGGAATGAGGCCCTGGTGAACGGGAAGCAATCTCACGTCACACTCAGCGCCTGGGTGACACCCACCTGGGCTCCCTGGCGTGCTGCTGGCAGAGGAACAGCGGCCTGGTACAATCCGCCTCTATCCGTCTCTCTGATACAGGCTACCGGACTGCGAATAGAAACGGAGATAGAACCACACTCCTCCCCCCACCCTCCATGCAACCAGGGTCAGGGCTGGTGGTGCCGGGTGATCACCACGGCGACAAGACGGTGGGCTGCGTGGATGCAGCCACAGACACACACATGGATTTGCATTCATATCTTTGCGGGGACCGTCCATTCATGTCTATGGACAATGACGACCTTAACTCCTATCCAGCTATAACCTTAACCATAAGTAACCAAAGTACGAGACTTTTCGCATTTTTTCCCTTTTGCAGTAACATTTGGTCCCCACAGCATAATATATGCATAACTCACACACACACACACACACACACACACACACACACACACACACACACACACACACAGACACGTGTGGTTCACACTGTGATGGGGATGGGGGGGTTGGGGCTCCTGATAAATGTCATTGATTCAATCCCCCCCGAAGAATGTTACCATGGGAGCAGGATGCCCCCCGATAGAGAGATTTCCTCGTCTGATATATTACCTGGGAGGGCTTACACTGACACCCCCTGGAAATTACGCTCTGTCACTGTGCCTCCTTACAAATGGCCATGTGTAACCCAGGTATCGAGGCAAACATGCTGAAACACACAAATGGCCATGTGTAACCCAGGTATCGAGGCAAACATACTGAAACACACAAATGGGCATCTTTGTCTCACATGCCCGTAGAAAAGGTGTGAAGAAGACGCCTTTGTATGCTAAGCAGCGGTGTGACGCTAAGTCTCTCCATCTCCGTTAGCTGCTGTGTCTCTCTGCCTTGCTCATGAACTGTTATGTAGTCCAATTACCACCTCAGGAGCAGGGATGCTGGAGGTAAGCAGTTTGACTTCCTGAATCCATCATTTCTGAAAGCTGGTTCAATACTTAATCAATTACCCTTTCTTGGCATCCATCTCAAATCCTTAGCAACAAAGGAGACTACCAATGAGGAATCAGGTCAGATTGATTCCACCCTTCCCCAATGCTCAAAATGTTCTGTGCAACTACATGCTTTTATAGAGAGCTGTGACATTATGACAAAGTTCAGCCAGGGATGCAGCCCTCAGAATAGCTAATGAAGCACTCAGCTGCTGCTCCCGCCAGTCGCTCAGCCGCCGCTCCCACCTGCCACTCCTGTCTACCGCTCAGCCGCTGCTCCCACCCGCCACGCCTGTCCACCGCTCAGCTGTTGCTCCCGCTTATCACTCAACCGCTGCTCCCACCCGCCACTCCCACCCACTGCTCAGCTGCTGCTCCCGCCCATCACTCAGCCGCTGCTCCTGCCCACTGCTCAGCCACTGTTCTCGCCCATCACTCAGCCACTGCACATGCCATCCACTCAGCCGCTGCTCCCAGCCATCGCTCAGCCGCCGCTCCTGCCTAGCACTCAGCCACTGCGCCCACCACTCCCGCTCACCGCTCCCGCCCACTGCTCCTGCCCGTCACTCAGCCGCCGCTCCCACCTGCCACGCCTGTCCACCGCTCAGCTGTTGCTCCCGCTTATCACTCAGCCACTGCCCCCACCCGCCACTCCCACCCACTGCTCAGCTGCTGCTCCCATCCACCACACAGCCACTGCTCCTACAAGAATGCCCTTTGGTCCTTAGGTCCCCGTGTGTGGAGTGCTTTAATGTACAGGTTTACCCAGGTGGCCTCTGCTAACCTTGCTTAGCAAAATCTTACACCTGGAGTTGCCACAGGATTCTCCAGTCCAGCATGCTGTCCTGTTTTGAAGCAGGATGCGATTTGTCCCGTATTTTCGTGTCCAGACCAAAATACAATTTAATCTGCACGACAGATCCCCCCCCCACGGGTGAAACCTATCCCTTCGCGGGGAACAGCCCATCAGCTTCTGGCCTCGCCAATGTGCCGCTACCTGTTTGGCTCATTCATTTCAGCAGTGCCTGTCCTGATTACAGTCTAAAAAAATAGACACGGCGCTTCAGAGCTGTAATGAGTCTTGAAACAGAGTGAACAGCTCAGCACTGTTACATACTGTCTGCCACCACAGCTAAAGACAGCTGGCAGTGTATTTTATATACTTCAATGTAAAGTACATTCTCCCAAGAACCCCTCCTCTAAAAATTTTCACCTTAAGTTAACGCATATCCAATTACTACAGATCATTAGGCAAATGAGAAAACTTACAAAGATTCTGAGATCATTCAGATTCCAGGGCAAAAACACAGGAGATTATTGGGAGATGACACATATCCTGTGAAAACATACCAATCACTAGTCAATCACTAATCAAACTGGCTTTTAAGGGATTTAGGGCATGACTACATTTGCAGTAGAATACTGAGAAATACTGCACATATTTTACACCTGGAGTGAAGCACTGGCACACTGCGTGGCCGACAGGAAGAGCAGGCCCCCTACGTCTTTTTAGGCGCTTTCACACCACCAGAACTTTTTCTGGAACCAAATCCTTTTTTGGGAACTAGGCACTTTTGTTGTGTTCACACCACAGATTGCAGTTCCTTGGAGGCTGTTTCAGAACCCTTTTTAGTACCTATTCCAGACACTTTTAATTTAATTTTAACTAATTAATTGATTTTAGTTTTACTTTTAGTTCGAACATGAACTACTGGTTAGGCGCTTACAGCCATAGCTCGCTGATTGGTTGGCGCTTACAGCCATAGATCGCTGATTGGTTGGCTCTTACAGTCATAGCTCGCTGACTGGTTGGCGCTTACAGCCATAGCTTGCTGACTGGTTGGCGCTTACAGCCATAACTCAATGATTGGTTGGCGCTTACAGCCATAACTCAATGATTGGTTGGCGCTTACAGCTATAGCTCGCTGACTGGTTGGTGCTCACAGCCATAACTTGATGATTGGTTGGCGCTTACAGCCACAGCTTGCTGACTGGTTGGCGCTTACAGCCATAGCTTACTGATTGGTCGGCGCTTACAGCCATAACTTGCTGACTGGTTGGCGCTTACAGCCATAACTCAATGATTGGTTGGCGCTTACAGCCATAGCTCGCTGATTGGTTGGCGCTTACAGCCATAGCTCACTGACTGGTTGGCACTCACAGCCATAACTTGATGATTGGTTGGCACTTACAGCCATAGCTCGTTGATTGATTGACCACAAGCCTTGCCACTAACTTGGAAGTTATGCAGAAGTGCAGAAAAAGAGATGTAGCATTTCGAAAATTGAGCAGATGGAATAATATTTTGTACCTCAATTACATTTAATACATCAATTAATACATTTTTTGCTTACGTCCCCATATTTCTGCATTGGAAAATTTGATCGCTATCCAATATACTTTTGCCTAATATCACTGGTGCCAGTGGTGAAACTTGCCAGCGCTTACTAGCGGGATAACCTAACGTCGTTTGTTTTTTTTCTGTGGAAAATGAAAGATGAATCTCTGGCCAGATTTCATAAGACTCATGAACATGTTGCGGGCCATATAAGTAAAATATAAATAAAAGGCTGCGAAACCCCCAATAACTAACAAATGACTAAAAAATCAACTTAATTATCCTCCAGTGTTTTGGCGGGGCAGTGTAGTTTCATATGAAATTACATGTTTATCCCACTTTTTGTGTCTCTCATGCTTATTTACCGTAAAGGTCCCAGTTCCGGTTCTGCGGTGCAAAAGCGACACGAAAGCGGCCAGGAGCTGCAAACTTTCCCAGTCGAGAGCCTAGGGATTCATAAACCGGGACCACGTTCTGGAACTTTGGTGAGCAATTGTCCATTGAGTGAGGACGGTGCCCCCCAGGGTGAACCTTCATGGCACCTGTAGGAGCCCCATGGGACACCAGAGTGGGGGGCGGGGCCCTGCTGGACAGCCAACCCCAGGACAGGAGCCCCTCCCACACTGGTCATAGATGAAGGAACCAATCAGGAGCAGCGCTCTGGCTACAGCACAAACCAGGTCAGCTCAGTCCATCAGGAGCTCAGTGAGCAAAGAATTACATGGGGCTCTCAATAATTACAGAGGTGTGAGGGCTGGTTGGGCAGGAAGGGAAAACCTTGCAAAAACATGGAAATAATGGACATTTTTGAGTTCAGTGTTTTTAAATGACTGACATAAAATGCATTGGAAAGGACAAGGTGGATGTAGAGAGTACAGAGTGCTGTGAGGCACGCTTGTGGTGATGGTTTCATTTAGTGCCGTGACAGTGTGACCCTCGGGATCTGCAATAGTGCTCGGCTCTCGTAAATAACAGCATGGCAGCACGTCACCGCACCGCGCCTCGCTGTTAACCTCAGCGGCCGATCGATACGCCTCCACAACTGCTACGACCAGTGTCCTGAGCGGGAAACCAGAAGGCCAGCAGTGGTATTCATCCCCAGCCTCAAGGTCGCATGGGCAAAATGCAGAAATGGGTTTATGTCCTGACTCACTGGAAGGAGGATGAACAGTGAAATAGGTACCATAGGCCGATTCTGCACATTAAAGCCTGTGGAGAATAATGCAGGCATTGCAAAGCTTGGAAAGTCCTATGTTTTGTAAGCAATAAACAATGCCTCAGTAATTTTGCATATTCACATTAGTATGAGTGGGAGGCTTTCAGCCATGGAAGTCATTTCCTGACTTGCAGATTAAGACGGCCTCCGAAAAAGCAGCAATATAGGCCCTAGATTAAAAACCCCTTTGGCTTCTTCATTGTCCACGTCAAAGTGCATCTGCCCAGCTGAAGACCTTAATTACAACTGGCTGACTGAAAAGGATGCGGCAAATTGTGCACAGTTTTGCTGGAGGAGCCGTGCGAGGGGTAGTGAGCAAATAAAAACTGAAAGAAAAGGACGATTTTTATGCAACTAGAGAGAGGAGGGTGCTGAGGGAAAGAGAAGAGAAAAGGCGGCACATAATGAAATACATCTTTAAATTGTCCTTTTTATAACCCATTTCATGTGTTCTTTGTCTTTTTGGTGTAATTAATTCAGGGGGAGGAGACAGCAGAAGGAGCTGACTTGGGCGTTACACATCCCGGGGGGATAAATTAAGAATACTAAAATACAGGGATTAATCTAATCCCCAAGCTGTTTTTCAAAGTGACATTCCTCATACCGCTGAGAAATGTTGCAAAATAACCATGTTTCTTTGGCCAGGGCCAAATGTCGTTTCTTGTGGTAGTTTTGCTTGAAAAAAACAGAATGTCCTGTTTCACTTTACACTGAAATGTTCACCATTGAGTTGACACAAAGAAATCTAAAGGGGGACGCCGCTGGAGCTGGCCTTTGTGTGCCACGATGGGCCTCACTGATTAAAATCCCGTCATTTCCCAGCAACAAAGTAAAATAGCGGTGAACTTGAGAAGTGACCATAAATGTAATTAAGAAATAAGACTTCGGAAAAACGGGGCGAAAGCTGCCGTCGCACCGTATTTTGCATTTAAGCAGCCTACCTAAGCACTATGAAAATCAGCATTACAGAGGGTGACGTCTCCATTCATGCGTGAGTGTCCCGTAGCTTCCCATACAGGCTTGTGTGACTGTGTGCCTGCAGTACCACCCTACATGGGACGCCAGTCAATCACATCCCATTCAACAATTTCAAAATCCCCAGAACGGTCTGAAGAATTTATCATGATTTCATCCATCTTCCATTGCTCTTTCTGGGCCAGTGACCTCTGACCCTTGGATTGCCAGTCAACCCAGTCTGGCATACAGGTTTCCACTTGCTTTGAGGTGTCTGTTTCATGGCAACTGGGGTAATGTGATACTCATTCATGGCTCATTTCTTAAAATGTCTCCCAGCCACTGGGTGAGTCACACCTCGATCACAGTCACAGTGCCAAAGCCTCCTAGACTTTGTTTTTTTTTTTTCTTTTTCTTTAATTTGACTGAGATACACACCACATTCTTCCAAGGCATGCACTGTGGAGGAATCTGACCCTACATGTCTGCTCTCATGACATGCCGACATCCTGGTCAGGGCCAGATAAAACTGATCTAACATTGCTTCCGTAAGGGGCTCGTTTAAGGAGTGTTGCTTTGACTTCTCAGTGGAGCATAGCTGAGCATATGTATGACCTGTTATTTTCATGAATGAAATTCACTGGAAAGTTTGAGAAACTACTTATAACACATTTAGCTACTGAGCATAACAACCCGGTTTGTAGGAACACTGAGCTCCCGGGAAGCTGGTGCCCTGATATGTGTTATTCCCTGGTTTCCGGAATAGACTCCAGACTCCATGACCCTGTATAGCAGGAACTGAAAATGCATGGATGGATGGATGGATGAATTCTCCTGAATTTGTAATCATCTTGTTATCTGGATCCTGTAGGCTGGACAGCCTCTTCCTATATGAAAGAAGTTACACTTTTACCCTAATCTGATAAAACCCAAGACAGCAAAATTCCCAGGTATATACTCCATATACAGAGGAGTATGTACATTATTTTTTTCAATCTTTGGTGGTTTTCCATAGAACAAGATCTACCAAAGAGTGTCACAATTCACAAAGTCAAATGCTTCCTTAAAATCAATGTTGTTATGACAAGGATATGTTTCACTCCAGACAATGTAAAATTATCTTTCTCAAAATAACAATATAATCGATTCTTCTGCTTCCTTTTAGACTGGATTACTTGTCTTGTAGGTCTGAGTTAATCATAGTTTCAATTCTGTTTTTTAGGTACTGTATCAGATATTTTCATTGACAATGGTAGAGTAACCCCTCACCAGTTCCTGTTTTGGATGCCTCCTTTTTTGGAGATTTTCGTATTTGTATATGACCAAACTAGCAATTTGAAATGTAACCAAGTTGTGGTACCTGCTGAAACAAATGATAATGTTATATACAATAATACACGTCCAAAGCCACTGCTCAAAAAGTTGCCTGCGATTGCTTTATCTTAATTGGAGAATGTGAATGCCTTGCATACCAGTGTATTTGCAGCTTGCTGAAAGGGAAATTCCAGGCATATTTGACAGCTAAGACACACAGCACATCCTCAGGTTTTTCCTGAAGAGGTCTTGGCCGCCGTCCAGGCTTGCTGAACGAGCAGTGGAGCACAGTGGAGGAGGACCTTGAGTGAGTCCGGTTTATCATCTTATTAACTTCACTCACTGCCGTCTCTCAGCAGTTAATCCTCACAATTCAGCTAAATTAGGTCACACCAAGATTTCCTCGAGCTCCTGCATGAGTCACGGAATGCTTAGCTTCTTGCTTTTCACTCCTCATATTTTTCTCTTAATTCATTCTGCATCTCCGCTATCGATACATTTTTTTCCCCTTCGCCTTGTTTCATCGATATATCAAAAAATAATCACTATGCAAGGGGTCATTTCATGTTTTTCTTTATTTTCTCATCTGTTATTGTTGGAAATTTTCATGGTCAAAATGAATGACAAGACATGCAACAAGACAATACTACATTTAAAACACATCAAGACAGACAGCATGATGAGACAGATAATCTATAGTCCTCTTTTCATCTGATTTCCACATTTATATTACTGTAGCCTCTTCTTTTCTTTCTGTTTTTGCATCCTACGAACGTAAGGCTAAGACTCTTGACATGCTTACCTACCCCGTCTATGTCCATGTCATAATGTCCATGTCATAATATCCATGTCATAATGTCCAATGTCATAATGTCCAATGTCATAATGTCCGTGTCATAATATCCATGTCATAATGTCCAATGTCATAATGTCCATATCATAATATCCATGTCAGAATGTCATAATGTCCAATGTCATAATATCCATGTCATAATGTCCAATGTCACAATGTCCATGTCATAATATCCATGTCATAATGTCCAATGTCATAATGTCCAATGTCATAATGTCCATGTCATAATGTCCAATGTCATAATGTCCATGTCATAATATCCATGTCAGAATGTCCAATGTCATGATATCATGTCATAATGTCCAATGTCATAATGTCCAATGTCACAATATCCATGTCATAATGTCCAATGTCACAATATCCATGTCATAATGTCCAATGTCATAATATCCATGTCATAATGTCCATGTCATAATATCCATGTCAGAATGTC
>JAODLC010000007.1:1198121-1211816 GCA_026781145.1 Hippopotamyrus pictus
CCAACCCCCCCCCCCCCCCGTACTTATTCCTGTTCCTAGACACAATACCAGCCTGGTGGTATCACCACAATGGACCTACAGGAGGTTGGACCCTGAGGTCAGTTTTGCACACACTGCTGTTTGGATTAATATACACAAACAAAAGTATAGCTTGTACCATTATGTTACCTCACATCAGGGTAAAGAAGGTATTTCTTAACATCTAGAAAAATATTTGTATTTTATTCACAAAAGCATTTGCATTTATGCATGCATACAAAAAGAAAAATACAAGGACTTCAGTGCTGATCTTTGTTTAGACTAAATGCGAAGAGGCAGTGGGGCATACGGGCAAACCACTGCACAGAGGCAGTGGGGCATACGGGAAAACCACTGCACAGAGACAGTGGGGCATACGGGCAAATCACTGCACAGAGGCAGTGGGGCATACGGGCAAACCACTGCACAGAGGCAGTGGGGCATACGGGCAAACTACTGCACAGAGGCAGTGGGGCATACGGGTAAACCACTGCACAGAGGCAGTGGGGCATACGGACAAACCACTGCACAGAGTCAGTGGGGCATACGGGTAAACCACTGCACAGAGGCAGTGGGGCATACGGGCAAACCACTGAGACACTGCGTGTTCACTCAGGTCCTATCCGGCTACATGACGGCTCACCAAGGTCAGACCAAACCGTAACGGATTTCCTGTTCCAGGCATTGCACTTGCTGTCGCTCTGTCGTGTCACAGATGGGGGCAAGTCCCAGAATTGCGGTGGGAATGTAAACCTCAAAGACAGAATATGGCACTATTACTGCAGCTGTTTGCATCATTGGAGTATGGGACAGAAAGGTCAGGTTTATATCATCAAAAGGATTATTCAGGAGTGTTTTCCAGATAGGAAGTAGGAACAGTTCCGACACACGCTATTGTAAGAGTTAATAGGATTTGGCAATATAAATTAAACACATTTATTTTTAATAGAACACTGCCCACAGATCAATATGTTTTGCTGAAACATTCGTATTGGTTACTCGAATGAATCTCTTCACTGCCACTACACTCCAGTTACTCGCGTAGCTCTACTCCAAAGGTCAATAATGAAAAACAAGGGAAAATGCTCAATGCTTAAAGATTTTCCTCAATTAAGTTTAGAAAGGGGAAGGTTTTTAAGGTCTGTGGTTTTAAATCTAACATTTATTACTCCTCACAGTCAAAAGCCAAAGCTCAAACAATATTAAGGCCATTTTTAAAGGTTTTAGTAGTAAAGATTATAGATTACCCCACATCCCCGACCTGGATAAGCCATAGTATGACAGATAGAAGAACACTTTCCAATTACTGGTTTCCAAAATCAATATTCCCAGACCCACAATAATTAAATCATTGTAAACTAACTGCAAAATAACCTCCATTAAGCATAAAAATGCATTTATAAAGACGGTTTTACCGTTTTTTTCGTTCATAGTGAGCACTTTTTTTGTAATAAATATAGATTCTCTTTGAATGAACTGAAAGACGCCCATGCTCAGTTAAAGAAGTCTTTGGAGATGGCTTCTACGAAATTGGGCGCAGACATCAGGATGCCAATAGTGCAGAGGATGGTGAAGACAGAGAAGGCCATCAGGCAGAGCCGGTCGATGACGGAGGCGGCAAATTTCCATTCATTGCAGAGGGACTCCTCCTCGTCGTGCTCCCGAAAGCGCCTGGCGATGTAGCGCACCTCCTCCAGGATCTTGGCCAGCTCAGGGTCCCCGCTGGCGACGGCGGAGGATCGGCTTCCAGGCAGCGGGAGCTCCTCCTCGCCGGCCGCCAAGAGCCGGCCGCAGATCACCCCGGAGTCGGGGGTGTCGGTGTGGGGCGCACTTTCCATGCGGCGGAAGCCGATGTAGAGCATGTTGCCGTTGGCGTACTGGGGCGGCCCGGCGCCGGCGTTCAGCTCCGCGCTGGAGATGCTTCCGCGCGGCCGCTTGTCGTGGCAGGCTGGCCGCACCCTGTCCTCTCCTGGCCGCTTCATTCTCATGAACCAGGCGCACCAGTTCAGCAGGACCACGCGCGTCTGTCCACACGAGGGAGACACAGCGAGAGTCAGGGGCCGCCTAAACATGGGCGTGCCGCCAACAGGATTCCCAGGATGCTCGGCGGGGTGGATGGCAACTCTGATTTCGCACATTATTAGCACACACCAAGTATCTTATAATATAAAATGCTTTACCCTTCAGCGCTCACTCAAAACAGTCACCGATGTACAACCACTGACTTTCAGGGTCCTAATGGATGGGGGGGGGGTGCGGGATTGGCTCACCCATTTCGGCATTTTTCCCCCGTCGGGATCATGGTGGTGATACTGTAACACCAAAACGGTAGCAATCACGGAGAGGCCGACGATGACCATGGTGGTGGCAAAGTACTGGGCTGTAATACAAAGACAAGCCCTTCACACTGTGTGCACGGAAAAGAGGGCAGATACAGCACGCCGTCTCAGTTCAAAGGAAGAGCGAAAATTTAACACCCTAATAGAATCAGACCTGGCAGTCTATCCCTCATGATTTTCCTGCCTTATCAGCTGTTCCTTTCTTTTATAAAAACACTGCGGAGAGAGAGAGAGGGAGAGAGACTGGCAGAGCAAAGTGAAGAGAAACGCTCACCAATTAATGGCACAGAATCAGAGGTGGCTGGCATAATCTCAGCCACAAGCAGCATGAAGACGGTGAGCGAGAGCAGCACAGTGATTCCTGCAGGGAGACAAACAAGCCAGCTGCCAAACACAAATGGCACCAGAACCTAAAAACATCTTCACTGCACTTTTCTCATCAATCCGTTTTTTCAGGTATCATGATTAACATCTTATCTTATTCAACATGTCTATTTATTTTGTTGAAAAATGGCTGAATAGGGTAAAACAATTTAGAATTCTTACATTTGGCAGCACTTTCTATAAGGAATAGATTTTCATACTCCCACTGTGGATGTGGGTTCCCTGTAATCTCATGTGAGATTTTTTAATTAAGTGTCAAGCACTGCAGGGCACTGCAATATTAAGGGGTTCTGATCTGTTGAACACGGCTGTGCTTACTGGGGACACTCCTTATTGTTACCATGTGCTGTAAAGCCGCCGTTGACTAGCGATGTCGGTAGCGGGCTGCTTAATGACTTTGGCTTATGACCCGAAGATGGTTCCCAGCCCCAGTGGGAGCTTTGCTATTGTTCCCATGAGCAAAGTTCTTCCCGCAAACTCCTTATATTCAGGGGCCCCCTAATTGGCCTTGGCTCCCGGTGTCCATGCAGACGGCATCTCCTCACAATATCCTGCCCTGCCGTGGCTCCTCAGCCTTCCCAGTGGCATTGAGTCCATCCATGTTGGGGCTGCATCATCTCTTCCATGTTTGCCTTCAGATTTTCGAAGCATTATGCTCTTTTCCAGTACTAAATTCTGACCAATTCTGACCTTTGTTTGGAATTACACATGAGTTACTCATGTTTCTGACACACATTCTTAACTGATCATCGGCTGATACTTTTGCTGGATGTTATGAATTCCTCTTTGAAGACAGACACATTGCGAGTTTTAGTTGATCGTAGCCTTTTAAATTAGATTTATAGCAATCGTGGTCCACAGTGGGAGTAATAAACGTAGGTCAGCTGTACTTTTCATACATTGCTTTCTACTCTGAAACCAGAGACTTTTTCAGGCTGACTCACACTGCCGACTTTAATCAAGGTAATATCAAAGGAAAACAAATTTCACTCTGAAGAAACCACAGAACAGCTCAGCCTGATACCTACTACGGTTTTTCTCTTTAAAAGTCCCTGAAATTGGCCCATAAGGCTGTTACTGTATATCAGGGCTTCTGCAGGCTGCTAGCCTTTAAAGGCAGCTAAAGCAGGGAGACTTCATAACACTTCAGTTCTACAAAAGAGTAAATTCGTACTTAGGTCCTTCTTAAATCACAAAAAAATGATGTGGAGTATGGTGTGTAATGCTTTGATTCTATTACTGGCATCAGACACTGGGTTTGAGAAGAGAAACCAGTGTTCCCAACTCACCAAGGGAGATCTTCTCTCCAGAGTCTGCAGGCAGCAGGAATACCAGCAGTGCCAAGGTGGAGATGAGCACGCAGGGGATGAGTAGGTTCAGGCCGTAGTAGAGGGTGCGTCTGCGCATCACCACGGTGAAGGTCACGTCGGGGTACGGCTCCTTGCAGCACTCGTAGAACTTCTCGTTTCTACGCCCTGGGACCTCTGCATCACAGAACATTTTTGTTAAAAGAAGCTATTTATTTAAAACATGTAATACATCATCATCTTCCATAAATGCTTACCCAGTACAGAGTATCGCCATGCCTGGAGCCTATCGCAGAGGACATGAGGATTTGGGACATTCTAGATGGGATGCCAGTCCTTCATAGGGTGCACACTCACACTCAGACACAATGGGCAGTTTAGAGATGGGAATTCATGTAACCCCATGATTATGGACAATTATGCACAGTGCCACCCCCCAAAAAATGTGTAAATATTTCAATCTAATTCATATTTTCAATATGAATTAGATTTAGAAGATGTAGCATCAAAAAACAGATTTGTCTTGCATGCTTGAAGAAGATATTTATCATTGCAACATTCCTCAACTCTAAACTCTGTTCCCCAATTCAGCAGTTTCATCATAGTAAACCAGATACAAAAAAAAAACCCAACAAAAAGTTAATGCATATGTGTCTCAGAGTGAGTTATTACTTTACAGATGTTTATAGTGTTTCATTATCAGACACTTAAACCCTCACAACTTCATTACCAGCAACTGAAATATAAGAACCATCGATTTTAGGTTTCTCTTGATAATAATATCAGCCAGAAAAATGAGTATCTGAACAAATGGCCAGGTTCATAATTTGGGAAGGCAAGATCTCACCTACTAGGTCCCACTCCCCATTGGGAATGTATCCGGTGAGGTCAGCCTCCAGCATCTGCAGGTCCAGCGACCACCCTCCGTAAGTCCAGGAGCCAAATTTGAGATCACATCTCTGAACATCAAATGGAAACCAACGTACATCGATGTAGCAGGTGCTTTTGAAGATCCCTGCGAAGATGCAACCAGAAATGTGGTAGATGCTGTCAGTTTGATATACTGTAAGTATCATATGTTATGTACACACTGAGCATTTGATAAAAAAAATCGATATGCTACAAATGTAATGTTTTAATATTTCAGGTTTATTCCAGATTCCTTCTGTTGGCTCGTCATTACTGGATATTCCCTGTTCTTGTGCTGCACTTAGATTCAGCTCCTTCCCAGTTTGGCCTGTGTGATGCAGGGTTCCAGGTGTGGCCACAGCTCTCCCCCCACAACAATCTTGCACTTATTTCTGGTCATTCACTGGAAGCTCAGCCCAGCAGCTACAGTAAGCTGACTGCTTCACACCTGTATGCCCATTGTGTCATCTGCTGAGGATGATGGCTCCAGCCAAATGAATAAATAAAGACGGAAATCTAAATGAACACAAAACGCTTGCTTTTCTAAAAATTCAGTCTCACGGAAAACATTTTAACACCGTTGCTGCTAATCATTTCTATCCTGTGTATTCTTACTGGGAAGGACACAGCTTCCAGGATGACCCAATGCACAAACAACTAGGATTTTGCACAGTAAGGAAAATGCTAACAGAAATGTTCCACACCCCACTGGTAATAACTAATTCTGGCAGGTATTTGGATTCTTCTTTTGATTAATGCGACCAAGGAAGAGCAGAGATTCAGTGCCTATCAGTCTGACAAGCATCTTTATGTAAGGCAAGTTACACTAGGGACACTTCTGGGCCAGCAGGGACTAAATCATGTGCTGGTGGCAGAAGTGAGCAGAACTCATAATACATCCTGTTAGTCCAAGTGCAAGACCAGCTCAGGTGTCACACCTCGATACAAACGGGTCACACCGGTCGTGCTCCTTGGGGATCGTGCAGTTTGCCTGAAATAAAAAAACATGCATTCTGCCATCTGTAAGGGGAATGTTCTGCACTTTGTCCCAAAATATTCTTAAAAATAAGTAAGGAAGACACGTAGAATTTATAAGGCATGCACAAGAACTTTCCTCTGGGATCACCCAACTTATCTCATCTGGTCTTCTCTTATCTTAACTCAATGCCTCATAGGAGGGGGTAAGGAGCGCGTGCTGATTCAGCGCATTCACACCCACCATACAACGAACCACCTCAGGGAGGAGAACCCGAGTGAGGCCGTGCAGCAGGTGATACCTCAGCACCACACTAGTCCAAATGGACCAAGTGTGAGTGTTTTCTGATGGCTGGAGTGCCAATCCTGCCACTAACCCCCAAACTTTTCCTGAAAGTTGGTGGACCTGCTTGCAGGGCTGGATGTAGGTTGACATAATACCCAGGATGACGCAATTGCAGGTTAAGGGCCTTGCTAAGGACCCAAAAGAGTAGAATCACTCTGGGCATTCACAGGATTGGAACCGGCAACCTTCCAATTGCCAGAATTTGACCTAAAGGGGTAAAATACTAGTACAAGTATTTATACCTACTGAAGGATCCCTGATAACTGAAGTATTATGCTAGCAGCAGCAGAGCATGGTCCTACCTGGGGGAAGGTACTGACAATGCCCAGAGGAGTTGATGAGGACATTGGTGTGAAAGGTGGCATCAAACCTCTCAT
This sequence comes from Hippopotamyrus pictus, assembly GCA_026781145.1. Taxonomy (NCBI): domain Eukaryota; kingdom Metazoa; phylum Chordata; class Actinopteri; order Osteoglossiformes; family Mormyridae; genus Hippopotamyrus; species Hippopotamyrus pictus. The sequence goes on from JAODLC010000007.1 coordinate 1,204,777, forward strand.
CAGCACTGTGGGGGACATATCAGATGGTGGTGTAAGTCAATGGACAGGCTGAACCATGTTATTGTGCACATTTAACGGGGTACAGTTACTGTGCAGATTTAACGAGGGACAGTTACTGTGCAGATTTAATGAGGGACAGTAAATGTGTGGATTTAATGAGGGACAGTTACTGTGTGGATTTAATGAGGGACAGTTACTGTACGGATTTAATAAGGGACAGTTACTGTACGGATTTAATAAGGGACAGTGACTGTGTGGATGTAACGGTGGACAGGTACTGTGTGGATTTAACGAGGGACAGTTACTGTGCGGATTTAACGAGGGACAGTTACTGTGCGGATTTAATGAGGGACAGTGACTGTGGATTTAACAAGGGACACTAACTGGATATAATGAGGGACAGTTACTGTGTGGATTTAACAGGGGACTGTGATTGTTTGGATTTAACAAGGGACAGTGACTGTGTGGATTTAATGAGGGACAGTGACTGTGTGGATTTAATGAGGGAGAGTTACTGTGCAGACTTAATGGGGAACAGTGACTGTGGATTAAATTAGGGACAGTAAATGTGTGGATTTAATGAGGGACACTTACTGTGTGGATTTAATGGGGGACAGTGACTGTGTGGATGTGATGAGGGACAGTTACTGTGTGGATTTAACTAGGGACAGTTACTGTGCGGATTTAATGTGGGGACAGTTACTGTGTGGATTTAATGAGGGACAGTGAATGTGTGGATTTAATGAGAGACAGTTACTGTGCGGATTTAATTGGGGACAGTAACTACGTGGATTTAACAAGGGACAGTAAGTGTGTGGATTTAATGAGGGACAGTTACTGTGTGGACTTAACGAGGGACAGTTACTGTGGAAATTTAATGAGGGACAGTTACTGTGCTGATTTAATGAGGGACAGTGACTGTGTGGATTTAACAAGGGACAGTAACTGTGTGGATTTAATGAGGGACAGTTACTGTGCAAATTTAATGAGGGACAGTTACTGTGCTGATTTAATGAGGGACAGTGACTGTGTGGATTTAACAAGGGACACTAACTGGATATAATGAGGAACAGTTACTGTGTGGATTTAATGAGGGACAGTTACTGTGCGGATTTAACAGGGGACAGTGATTGTGTGGATTTAACGAGGGACAGTAAACTGTGTGGATGTAATGAGGGACAGTTACTGTGTGGATGTAATGAGGGACAGTTACTGTGTGGATTTAACAAGGGACAGTTACTGTGCAGATTTAACGGGGGACAGTGACTGTGTGGATTTAACGAGGGACAGTAACTGTGTGTTTGTAATGAGGGACAGTTACTGTGCGGATTTAACAAGGGACAGTCACTGTGTGTTTGTAATGAGGGACAGTTACTGTGCGGATTTAACGAGGGACAGTCACTGTGTAGATTTAATGAGGGACAGTGACTGTGTGGATTTAATGAGGGACAGTTACTGTGTAGATTTAATGAGGGACAGTGACTGTGCGGGTTTAATGAGGGACAGTTTCTGTGTGGATTTGATGGGGGACAGTTACTGTGCAGATTTAATGGGGAACAGTTATTGTGCTGATTTAATGAGGGACAGTGATTGTGTGGATGCAACAGGGGACAGTGATTGTGTGGATTTAACGAGGGACAGTGACTGTGGATTTAATGATGGACAGTGACTGTGTGGATTTAATGAGGGACAGTTACTGTGTGGATTTAATGGGGGACAGTTACTGTGCGGATTTAATGAAGGACAGTTACTGTGCGGATTTAACGGGGGACAGCTACTGTGTGGATTTAATGAGGGACAGTGACTGTGTGGATTTAACAAGGGACAGTAACTGTGGATGTAATGAGGGACAGTTACTGTGCGGATTTAATGGGGAACAGGTACTGTGCTGATGTAATGAGGGACAGTTACTGTGCGGATTTAACAGGGGACAGTGATTGTGTGGATTTAACGAGGGACAGTGACTGTGGATTTAATGATGGACAGTGACTGTGCGGATTTAATGAGGGACAGTTATTGTGCGGATTTAATGAGGGACAGTTACTGTGCGGATTTAATGGGGGACAGTGACTGTGTGGATTTAACGAGGGACAGTGACTGTGTGGATTTAACGAGGGACAGTGACTGTATGTAATGAGGGACAGTGACTGTGTGTATGTAATGAGGGACAATTACTGTGCGGACTTAACAAGGGACAGTTACTCTGCGGATTTAATGAGGGACAGTTACTGTGCGGATTTAACGGGGAACAGTTACTGTGCTGATTTAATGAGGGACAGTTACTGTGCGGATTTAACAGGGGACAGTGATTGTGTGGATTTAACGAGGGACAGTGACTGTGTGGATTTAATGATGGACAGTGACTATGTGGATTTAATGAGGGACAGTTACTGTGTAGATTTAATGAGGGACAGTTACTGTGCGGATTTAATGGGGGACAGTGACTGTGTGGATTTAACGAGGGACAGTGACTGTGTGTATGTAATGAGGGACAGTTACTGTGCGGACTTAACGAGGGACAGTTACTCTGTGGATTTAATGAGGGACAGTTACTGTGCGGATTTAACTGGGCACAGTAAATGTGTGGATTAAATGAGGCACAGTTACTGTGCGGATTTAACGGGAGACAGTTACTGTGCAGATTTAATGAGGGACAGTAAATGTGTAGATTTAATGAGGGACAGTTACTGTGTGGATTTAATGAGGGACAGTTACTGTGCGGATTTAATGGGGGACAGTTACTGTGTGGATTTAATGTGGGACAGTTACTGTGTGGATTTAACGAGGGACAGTTACTGTGCGGATTTAACGAGGGACAGTTACTGTGCGGATTTAACGGGAGACAGTTACTGTGCGGATTTAATGAGGGACAGTAAATGTGTAGATTTAATGAGGGACAGTTACTGTGCGGATTTAATGAGGGACAGTGACTGTGTAGATTTAATGAGGGACAGTGACTGTGTGGATTTAATGAGGGATAGTTACTGTGCGGATTTAACGGGGGACAGTTACTGTGTGGATTTAACGAGGGACAGTTTCTGTGCGGATTTAACGGGAGACAGTTACTGTGTGGATTTAATGAGGGACAGTAAATGTATAGATTTAATGAGGGACAATGACTGTGTGGATTTAATGAGGGATAGTTACTGTGCAGATTTAATGAGGGACAGTGACTGTGTAGATTTAATGAGGGACAGTTACTGTGCGGATTTAACAGGGAACAGTTACTGTGCTGATTTAATGGGGGACAGTTATGCAATTGATTGCTTAGCACTCCACATAAAATAAAGCATTTCACTTAAGTGACTACAGTTTACAGATAGAAATGACTGACAACAGCACAAAATCTTACTCCTCCAGGTAAAAATGTATCTGTTAACATTTACAGAACAACACAAACACCAAATGACAGATAATAGCTTCCTAACAAGGGTGCAAAGGATCATTTCCCAGGTAACTAATTCTGACAGCAAGGTAATTTATTGTCAATAGAAAGGAACAATCAGCTATATCCCATTGCATAAGTGGACAATATTATCAGAGTGAAGGTCAATTTTCCTTGAGCTATTTTCTTGAATCATATTATAAATGTAAAATTCAAAACCTGGAACAGGGCATGAATAATTGGCTGGGAGACATTATAAATGTACTGACAACATTTTAGTTCTAATTACATTGAGAGCAAATCCTAAGAAGCAGGACACGATGCACGTCCTGTGTGTCTATAAATTTCATAATTGTCCTGACAGTTTTGCGTGCATGCTGTAACACATCAGGAATGGATGCTTTATGCAAAAGTAATCAAGTCACAAGACACATATCCTGGCGGAGAAATCATTTTAAGGGGATGATTTCCATAAACCTATGGATTTCAATATACTGTTCTGCTTTCCAAGGGTTAAAATGCGGGTTAAAAGTTACCGAGAATAAATCCATCTGAAAGAACTCACTCCAACAGCCAATAATCAGCGTAATCCACTCAGCAGCACAGAACCAGCTAATAAGACAATTACAAGCCAGGCTCACCACAGTCTTGCTCATTACACAGCAGAGGCACCATTTGCATTTATATATTCTTTATGCACTCATAAGCATATGCACCAATTAATCAACCAACACAGTAGGTCATTTGTATGCCACCGTTATGGAAGCAAATGACTTTGGGATTTGTCAGACAGCACTTGTCGCTTGGTATTTCTTAAGCACGGGTCACGCCGCATGCGAGGACGAGGACCTTGAGGCTGTGCCTGGTCCCCACCTACCTGTTATACAGCAGGATGTCTGGCTTCCAGATCAGGCTGTCAGGAAACCTCACGCTACTCACACCAGGGTATTCTGAGGCATTCCACTGCAGATAGTAATCCTGCCAGTACTGCGAAATGAAAGGACCAATAGTAAACAAATGAATAAAACTGTAAATTAGAAATTGTATTATGGCCTAAGGCTTTCCAATTAATTAAGTCTGCGCCCCAGTCCACTAAGCACATTTTTATTGGAGCATATTTCAGTACGACACGGAGCCATTGTCAAAGTCGGCTTCGAACAGCAACGGCGTCGTCCACAGCGTATTATCACTTTGTAGGTTATGGGGCTGGTTGTGAAACACTGAGGTCAAACGGCTGCAACAATGTTGCTGAGACAAACACCGGAAAGAGCTCTGGCATTAAGGTCTATTACATGACCAGATCCGGCACTGATAAGACAAACAAGAATCACATCTATGTTATCTATTCATCCCTTTCATCTCTATCCTTGAAAAAAAAAGTATTTTATTATTCCCCATAAGCCATTACCCACTGATAATATTTCATAGCAGAATCAGATAAATCCATGAACTCTGATATCACAATAGGCTGTCTAATTTAAGTATATTTAACTATCTTTGTAGACTATCTGCATAATTTTAAATGAGGGAACTTCAGTTGAACATGAAATATTTTTTAAAGCAATCAGTTATTTAGTAATTGACTATTAAAATAAACATTTGCCTCACTATGTTATGGATTTATACTTAAAGTACAGTAAAGCAAAACATGGGTAGACTTGGGAAGACATCACACATCCTGTAATTATATTACTTTATGAATGAAACAATTTTGGGGGTGTGAACTGGGGCCTGGGGGGGACATGCACTCGTGTAATGTATATATTTTTTTCTATAGATAAGAAATAAATGTGACCAGTAACTGTCTGAAAACACAAAAACATTGCAGAAGCAGCATGTTTGCCTTGGAATGAGTGCGGCAAGTCAGTTTATTAACAACGGTGAATATGCAGTCTGTTGGCCGTCGTCTCTGTCACTGCATATTATAATTTATGCTTATGTCCCCAGAGATGTGATACTCTCTCTACTTTCCATTCTTTGGAGTGGCCGTCAGCTGAGCTATGGGATATTTCTGCTTCGGGTTTACAAATGCAAATAAGTCTCATGCTGAACAGCCTGAGACAGAACGGTGCCCCCCCCCCAACCCGTCAGGCAACGTTAGGCATTGTATTACAAACACTCTCCCTCCTGCTTTTCACAAGCTCGCCATCCTCGCTTTTTAACAACCAGCCACACATTTTTTTTGCTTGGAAAATGCACTGCCCCTCTTCCTTACGAACAGACAAACTGGACAACTGACACCATCATAATTCACATTCCTTAACATCCTCTAAAGAAGGGCAGATAACTAAGGGTTTCCGTCCGCTAAGCAAAACGAACAACAACAACAATAATAAGAGGTTGCTGGCAATAAAATGGACGAGCTCTCAATGGCCATCACGAAGCATGTGCAGTAGGAGCTCTGTGGCCCTGAGGCACTGCAGGAAAACCCGCCTCTGCAGTCGCACTGGACAGCTGGTTCATGTGGACAGAAATAAAAGCCAACAGGAGGTGGATTGGAGCTTTTGTGAATGAGAAATGGTGCAACCCATCTGAGTAAGACCACAGTATGTGGAACTGCGCACTGCAGGACTGTGGCTGTATCACATGCCGCGGGGATCTCGAACGCTCTCATTTTGGCTGTGCATGCACCCCCACTGACAGTAATTACCGCCAATTCACCACCAACCATCGCAGTGCTTTTATTGATGCTTCTGGAATCTTCAGTCCTGTTTGACTCTGCTCCACCCTCACCAGTTTTTATCCATTTGTGGACGGCACCACTAGGGGAACCGGGACCCAGGACTTGTTACACACCAAAGCTAAAAAGGCTAAACGTCATCGCTCTGGCAAGCCTGGGCAGTTCAATTTACAATATGGGACATCTTACCCCAATGATCAACAGGTCGACCTTTCAGACATTACTAATCAATCAGGAAAGTCAGACCATCCCAATCCCTGTAGAGCGTCCCTGGTGGGAGGTGCAATATTCTCACATGCTTACTGTGTTCCCTACAGTGATGGCAGCATTATCACAAGACAGGCCTCCTCGAATATGGCCCTCGATTCCAAATACAGGCCTTGTTTTCTGTTCCCCCAGGCAGTTAGTTTAATAATTATTGATTCTGATTGGCCACAGAGGCTTCACACCTGGTTCACAGATGCTCTCAGCTGGCTAGCAAAATATATCGAGGAAGACCCCACCCAGCCACGTTGGCCACAGCAGCTCAAGAAAACATCCCACCCATGTCCTAGTATAAGTCGGGTGCTGTCTGATTTTTAATTGTATATATACCATCCACTCATTGATTTTTTTTAATTACATTTATTTCCTTAATATTCTGTTTTTCATGATATTCTGTTTGTGTACTATGTACTTTTAAATTGGTTTGCACCATGTTTACTTATCTGTACAGTCTTTGTACTTTGTTTTGCATTATACACTGACCAGCCATTAGATTGAAACCACCTGCCCAATATTGTGTGGGATCCCCTCATGCTGCCAAACCAACTGTGACCCGTCAAGGCCTGAAATCCACAAGAGCTCTGAAGGTGTCCTGTGGTATCTGGCACCAAGATGTCAGCAGCAGATCCTGTATGTCCTGTAAGATGCAAGGTGGGGCCTCCATGGATCAGACTGGTTTGTTCAGCACATCCCACAGATGCTCGATTGGAT
>JAODLC010000007.1:1245700-1259019 GCA_026781145.1 Hippopotamyrus pictus
GGCCGGGGAGAGGGAAGTCTGGGTTTCCCTCCTGAGACTGCTGCCCCCGCGACCCGACCTCGGATAAGCGGGAGATACTGGATGGATGGATGGACTTATAACACATTTATTTATTCAATTAATGCAGCAAGTGGAATAACACAAAACCAGCCTTTGCTTTCCTCCTTTCATTAGCCCTCATGAGATCTGAAAGCAATTCGGTCACTCCCACAAACCTGAGATTTTTTTTAAATAAACAATGAAATACAGTGTTTTTTTGTGCAGAGCAGTTGACATCAAAAGAAGTTTTTATGTTTATCTGCTCTGATTTATTGATTCTTTAACATTTTCTCTAAGTAGGTAACCAAAAAAAAATCTCATTACTGTAACAGTAAGTTAAATAACATAAAACTAGATTAAAGATTTAAAAATCTTTCAACTTTATTGCATGTAACCCACAATAAAATCAATTTGCATCATAGTATGCATATTGTTTTTTGCTCAATTGTTTTGGTAATTTTGTCATTTTGTCATCTCCACAGCTCTTAGGCAAAAATGACAGTTTAAAAAATAGCGACAGTTTAACAATTAAGTTGTATAATTGCTGTATTTCAGTCTGTCTTCAAACTAATTTAAAAACTTAGAGAAAATTGATATATGTCACAGTAATGTGTCTGTGACAATGACCCAGTTAATGGCAAAAAATACAGAAAATAAATTTTACCACTTCAGTAAAAATTAATTCTCTACAGACCTTTAAATGAGCCAATTGTTTAGGGAAGAATGTATTTTTATTTTACATCAATATATATGATATAAAGCGTATAAAGCTGTTGCAGGACAGTGAGACCCTCTCCCAGGCAGGTGGCCCACACCTGCCGCAGGACAGTGAGACCTCTCCCAGGCAGCCAGCCCACACCTGCCGCAGGACAGTGAGACCCTTTCCCAGGCAGGTGGCCCACACCTGCTGCAGGACAGTGAGACCTCTCCCAGGCAGCCGGCCCACACCTGCCGCAGGACAGTGAGACCCTTTCCCAGGCAGGTGGCCCACACCTGCTGCAGGACAGTGAGACCCTCTCCCGGGCAGCCGGCCCACACCTGCTGCAGGACAGTGAGACCCTCTCCCGGGCAGCAGGCCCACACCTGCTGCAGGACAGTGAGACCCTCTCCCAGGCAGCAGGCCCACACCTGCTGCGGGACAGTGATCTTATTTTGCTATTAATTCCATATGCACTTCAGCAATCAGTCTTGCAAAGAGAAAGCTGATATTAAAGTTACAGTGCACTAAATACAATAGTGTAAAACATCTGCATAACATATCAGAATGCATCTCTCTGCTGTCAACACAGAACACACTGATCCCAGTCACATGTTATGGGACTTTCTTCTGGATACTTAACAGTTTGCTTTTTCTCAATAAAACCAGTTACATTACAATCCAGGAAAGTCAGCAATCCTGCATGATAATTATGCCACAGTATGAGAAGCAGGAAGTGCAGCAGCCCAACAGACATGGATGCAAAGCAGCCCTGCGTGCTACTGCCTGCGTGCTACTGCCTGCGTGCTACTTTTGCTCCTGTTTGGTGGTGTGTAACTACCCCATGTTTAAAATCAGGGTTACTAGATTTTGATATATATTATCCATAATCAGTATGTTTAATTTGTACATTAAGCCTGGATTGAGTTTCTCTCTGCCAGAGACCAGGCAGCATGGAAAACCTGCTGGATGCCGACACTCCAGGATTAGACTTGTCTACCGCTGCTCTAGAGACTCATTATCTGCATTAAAAAGGAGCCTTTTAAATGAGGCTAACCATGTTCAGCTAGTTTCCAAAATTGTTTTCAAGCGATGGCACCGATGTGCGTGCCTCTGAGTACACCCTTAGGCGACACAAATTTAATTAGTCTTTTCTGATCACTGAGCATGTAAGATATTATTCGACTCCATTAAATCTAAAATCTCATATATAATCGTTGACAACATACTTTAATTCCTTCTATATCTAAATGAGAAATGCCCCCTCAGGTCTTTTGCATGAAGTCCCCAATTATACAAACATTTATCAAGCAATATAATTAACATAGTGGGCTGTGAAACGTCAATCTTGTACAATTACTGTATGGCATGGCAGACGCCCAGTGAATGTTACCAGCTTTGCTCTTCAACTTTGTGGGACAGTTGGACAATTAGTGGCCCAAAAGGTCAAAGGAGTGAATTATAAGGAGGAAATTCTCTGAATGTCTACAACAGCCGGGGCACCATCAGTCTAAAGTAGCACTACCTTCCTCACCTCATCCTGATCAAAAGCCATTCTCATCCTAACTACTGAGTCAATTAATGACCCTATGCAAGATCCAGGTGTTAAATAAGGAGTGGGGGGTGTGGGGGGGGGAGGGGGCTGTCAGTTATCCAGCTGAACCAACAAAGATACCTGCAAAACGGGCTGGGAGAGCAGCCTCGAGGGGCTGTGCTCTCTAGGCTGGTCAACAAAAACACATGCTGACAGCAATCACCAGGCCTTAGTGAAGACAGGGCTTCATGCTGGGCTTCTCCAACCCCCCACTCTCGTTCTTCTCCTTTGAGGAATCCATGTTTTGCCATTTTGTTGCCTTATGGTGCCCCATGACCTCAGCTGTTGTGGCTGTCATTCATTTTAACCACATAACACCATATTAAATACCATGAGGGGTCCCAGCCTATTATCCTACAGGCCATTTCACATGCTGTGCAGAAAAATCTATCACTATGGATATAATTGCATTTGAAAATCGTTGCCAAATATCGAAAAAACACAAACCAAAGCCCCCTGCAAACAAGGGCAGTATATTTATGCACCACATATGAACTGTAGTATAAAACACTCAAAACTCAAAACAAAAGTACTGAGAACTCAGTACTCAGGGAGCCTCTGGCTCTTGCCCCCCTAGTCCCGCCATTTCACCCTCATCCAGTGTTCTGACTGATGACAACACTCTCTAAAACAGCAAAGCATGTGACTCTGATGAAGCACCGCTTCACGGCCGGCTGCTTCACCAACATCCAGATGGAGAGAAGCTCAGGTTGCCACCACAGGAGCTGCCCAGGACATTTTTGGGAATACAAATGTCAGTAAGGCTTGAGCTTATAAATAACAGAAAATAAACACTACAACAAACTATTCAGACATGAAGAACAGAAGTTCACGCAGAACCTGTCAAGCTCTGTGCTGTGGTTCCTACAACATTAAATAAATGTGCAATTCAAGCTAAGTTAATCTAATTCTGGGCTGCACCCTCAGCTATATCTGTGTTTTAAGTCAAATGAAGGAAGGTAAGCAAAGATGATGGCTGACATCTTTGTGCGAGAACTTTCACAGCCGGCAAATGGCATGCCCCCCCACCCCCTCTCAAAACACTACACATGATCTTCAAAGGCTTTTAACCACTGACATAAGACACACCATGGGAAATGAAGCAAGTATCCTCTTTCTTAGGGCAATTTTACTATGTTGAAATGTCTCCACACATCTCTGGAACACATTTAAGTTTGAAGATAAAAGTACAATCAGAGGTTGTAAATGTAACAGTCATTTGGTTTTCACGTATCCCGTCTCGCCTTCCGTGAGACGCACAGATGCACAGGTGAGAGAGTGATGATTGGAGACAGAGGGCCATTTACCCTGCACCCCTGCAGCAGTTAGGGGTCTTGAGCAAGGGCCAAAATGCCACCCATGGTGTTTGAACCAGCGACCATCCAGACACAGACACAGACCTTCTAACCCACAAAGCAAAGCACTGCCTAAATATGCAAGGACCCTGAAAACAAATAGAAATGTGTCCTCAGAAGCAGGTTTAGTGATGGAAAGAAAGCCTGGCTAAGCAGAGGTAACCGTGTTCCCAAAGGGAGACCTCCAGACAGCAGCCAGATTCCAGTCCTGCTTCCTGACTGAATTCCTGACAGTTTCGGGATCGCTACACGCCTGCTTCCAAAAAGCAATCCTGGGCGCACTGGCAGATCTCAGCCTCCCAGTCTGCTCAGCCCTGCAAATGCTGTGCAACTTAAAATGACATCTGTGCGGATTCATCCACCAGGAGGGTGGGCTCTCCCCTGCAGGCACTGCACTCTGCACTGCACTCTGCCCCACAGCAATCTGGGCCATGAACTTTCACGCACAGGTCATTCTGTCCTTGGCACGTTGTTTTCTGCTCCATAGTATTTGGGTAGACAATTCCACCCCTCCCTCCCCCTATGCCCTTGCCCCACCTCCCATAAGTGTACATGCATTACCTCATATCCAGGTGCCCTTAAAACCCAGACAGCCAGGTCTGAACTCAGCAGACAATTGTTCTGTTGTTTGTCTGCATTTAACTATACTGAAACCTCATTTGACTCATTTTAGAAAAAAATTCTGCTAATCAGTTGGACATTAACAAGCCATGTAAAGGTTGTATCAGCATTCAGTACAAGAACTCTTATCATGGTCTGCGCTTGGGTCCATGCTTGGCCTGTGATGGGTTGGTGCCCCAGCCAGGGTTCCTTCCTTGCCCCCATAACCTCTGGGATAGGCTTCGCCCCCCCCCCCCCGTGACCTTGAATAGGACAGGCTGTTACAGAAAATGAATGGATGGACACTAAATGTTTAAACTGGAAATTTTAATAACAATTAATAATGATTCATTTGTAGCTGTAGCAATAGCAGCTTTATCATATGTACCTAGAAAACAAACTAAAGAACATTATTTTTACAGACACTGAAAACTTAAATCACTTTGCTTCAGTGACCTGAATTTCATCACATCACATCTTCCTGAGCCGCCAAAAATACCAAACATTTCTTGCCAGCCTCGAACTGTAGAGAATCGATACAAAAACACTCATACTCAAACATAAGACTCTTACGAATAGCCAAGGCGAAAAGAAACAATGTAAAATGATACCGGACAGGGGATGTTGTTACAGACAGATGTTTCCTCAGTTCAGATGCTGCGGCAAAGAGCTGAGGCCGATCAAAGGTTCCATTGCTCTGAGTCCCTTCCTGTCTGTTAGTTAGTCAGGTGACCCTCTGATGTCTCAATGTAGTATCTCCATAATTATAAAGCATCAAACAACACGATGAATGAGTTTTATAAGTATCAATCTGGCTGGTTTAAGACATGAGTGTCAGATCCTGCATGCTATGTCCACCTGACCATCCCGTCTCTTCCCTAGCATGACCCTAACAAGCCGTGCCTGTTACTCATTTGTCTTACCTCTCATTCCTAACCCTCGTGTTAATCACTCCCAGCTGCTTCTCCTTAGCTCCCTTGTTAGTCTTGTGTATATGTGCTTCCCAGTCCTGTGTTCCCCTGTCCAGTCATTGATGTCATACCTTCTTGTCACCTGTGCACTACCTCATTCCAGTTCCCCAGTTTTGATTCCAGGTCATCCTGTTTATTTCCTGCCTTTGTTCCTTCACTTCGAATAATCTCTTTTGTTTCTCCTCCACACCTGCCCTCGAGTCCTTCGTTCCGTCAGTTGTGACAATGAGCTACATAAAAATACATTCTCCATTTTTCCCCAGTGTGAGAGACTGGAGTATCACCTCTTGTCTACAATAAATAAGTAATTTAAAAAGCACAACTGATTTCAAATATTATTTAAGGATTTTTGAAGGTTACAGCCATTTATAGCCACCCCCTCATCCAGTGAAAGGTATGCTTTGAAATGAATACTTAGTTTTCATATCAGTAAGTGAAGTAAATTATAAAAAAACTTTTACAACTAGACACTGAAATCTATAACTTTTTAGTAAAATATTTGAAATGCATAAATCCCTTATCATCACATAAAAAATAAAAATACATTGCTAAGGCCTGTTGGTCATCAAAACAAATTCTCCCTAAATTGAATAATTCCATCCATCCATCCATCCATCCATTAACTGCTTATCCTATTCAGGGTCGCGTAGGGTCTGAAGCCTATGGGCACAAGGCAGGGAACAGCTGAAGAAGGGGCCACCAAGTCACTGCAGGGCACAGTCACACACCATTCACTCACACAGTCATACTTATGGGCAATTTGGCAACCCCAATTAACCTCAGCATATTTTTGGACTATGGGGGGAGGGCAGAAGCACCCAGAACAAAGCCCACGATGACACGGGGAGAACATGTAAACTCCACAGACACGTGGAGTCATGGCAGAGAATCACTGCATCACTGTGCTGCCCCATCTAAAAGTGCATACATTTTAAAAAGATTGATGAAAAATGCCTTTAATAAGTCAAGACTGATCCCATGATAGGTATTTGTTGTGTGTAGATGCAACATATATACTTATTGAATTGATAGATGATTAACTGTAGTCCCATTTCTAAGCAATGCTTAAAATGCTACGCATTACATTACCTGTTCCACAGGTGGCGCTGCACTCGGTCCAGGGGCCATACTTCCACTGAAATTCCGGAACAATGTTGTTGTCGGAGCCTGCGAGGGCCTCTCGGCTGATGGTATACTCATAGCGCACCCCAGGGTTTGTTTCTTGGAAGAGCAGCTACACGTTGCAACAGAAAAACAGTGATACAAGATACGTTAGACATAGCAAACAAGAGCGTGCCAAGCAACCGTTACAAGCAAGAGTTCAGCGCCGAACGACATGCGGCACGAGCACGGCTCATCCACACGATGCACCGACGGCGTGTTCAGGCTGTCCTCAGACCGCACAGGGAGATGCTGCAGAGTAGGGCTGCGTAAACACTGAGAGACACAGAGACTCTTATTAAAAGGGACCGTGCTGCTGAGACTGAGGAATAAGGGACCATTTAAAATGCTACAACATTGAGACAAGTATTATTTCTGGCATCTTTTTAATGAGTGAAATATTTGTCTTGTAGTAACCTGCAAGTTGCATTTGAACAGTTTCTTGTAACATATAATATAATATAATATAATATAATATAATATAATATAATATAATAACCATAATAGAAGTAAATTTTCCTTCAATAGGTTTTAATACAGTCAAAGGAATACAGAATGAGTGAAAAGTTGGAAAAAAGTACTATACTGTGGTAAAACTAACATTCTAATTTGAAATTCCATTCCATTGTGGGAAATGTCTCTCTGTGAGCTATGTCTATTCAAAGCAGCACCTGTGAGACATACTGAATGAGTCATTGTCTGCAGGAGGCACGTGGTGTTTGTGTGAAGGTTTACACTCAGCCACTTTAAAGGTCCCCGCCCGCGTTTCCAACATGGACTGCAAGGCTGGCAAAGAGCCGTGAGCAGCACTTTCATCCACCGACAGCATGACAAGGACCAACCATCCAAGCTGATGTCATATTTGCAAATATTGTAACAATTTTCTCTAACGTGGACTAAACCTTCCACCACGCCTGATACTTTACTTTTGGTACTTTAAGAAAGCACCAAAAGTATGGTTTTTCAAGGTGCTGGTTTTCCATTGGTGTAAAAATTGGAACCACCGCCAAATGATATCACAACGCAAGCCGGGGTATTTTGTAGTAAATTCGGAAATATCTATAGTATATTATAGGGCTTGGTGATGTGCAATATTAATACCAGTACTGTATAATAATGTACAATGTACCAATACTTTATTATTACTGTATTTAATGTTAGTAATATCCTACTATGCATAGTTTACCATTTACCGCATGTAAATATGCGATAATCAAGTATTACATTACAGGGTTCTCTATTACCCACGGTTTCATATATCCACGGTAGGTCTTGGAATTTATCACCCATAAATATGGGGGGGACTTCTGAAACTTCATATTGTTCAGACATTATAGTGCAGGGGGGTTTAAGTTTCACTAAAACATTTTTACTCTGTAATAGCAAACAAAACGTAGCAAGCACTGCAATTTTACTCATTGTTGATTATCATGATAATCGAGTATTTGTTTTAAAAAAATCAGTTTAAAGTTTACCGCTGCCAAGAAAGTACCCCAGCTGCTTTGGTACTTAAGGTATTGGAGCTTTCAGCAAAGGGAAAAGGGAAAGTACCGGAAGCAGAGCAGCAGAGAAGCACTCCAACACTGCTTTCACCATGGTTATCTGCCTGCTAATAAAGCACAGCAGATGTACCTGACAGTAGGGCTGCAGAATTCTGAAAATTTTTTTTTTTTTTGCTTAGAATAGAGATCATGATTTTTTGTAAAAAAATAAAATAAAATAAAAATCTCAAAATCTATACATTTATTGCACTCGTTAAACTTCAAAAGGAAACACGAAACACAAAAAACATGAATGAGCCAAACATATGATTGGTCCCGGACTGGCATATCAACTTAAGACAAGAGAAAGGAAATACTCAATTGGTCATTCAATTAGAGTAACCAAAGCAGCCATACCAAAAGTTTCAGTACCAAAAGTGCCGGGGGGAGAACTCTTTTGGTACTTTGGGGTGGGACTTGAAACACTTTCTTTGTCAATCAGTTACACAAATAGCCTGTCTCTGAAATGCAATACAAACAGCACCTTGAAAACAACGATAAATGAGGTAAAAAAAAAAAAAAATTGTAAAAATAATAATAATGGATTCATGGACAAATTAAGTGATTCAAGCTTTAACTGTGATAAGGTCAGAAGAACTAGAGATCAGTATAACATAAAAAGAAATGAAGTTTTTGCATAATATAGAAGGACAGCATGGTATGGGGAAATTTTTAAGTATTGCAATGTGATTTTGTAATAAATATTGGAGTATTTATAAACCAAAAAAGGACTTCAACAGAAATTTCCCACAAACCTGTCTAGGAGTGATTTAAACTGCAAGGATGATTATAATTGTCTCAGAGAAAGCATGCAACGGTCATGCAAAAGCAATGGAGGTAAACTTTAAACTGATTTACACCTTGAAATACCGTATTTTTGGTACCTTCTTGAAGTACCTTCTTGAAGTACCAAAAGTGTGGTACCTGGTCCAGTGGGAAACCGCCCTTTAATGCAGAATTTTGGGACACTTGAGACTTTCTGGGGAAAAAGTAGGAGTGCTTGTTTTCATCCAGCTGATGTAATACAATGCAGAAGAACCATTGTAGTTTCGAAATAAAATCGCATAGGGCTGTAAATGGAGATTTTTTTTGTTTACAATTAATTGTGCAGCCCTACCTGACAGCAATGCAAATTATTGCTTAATCTGCAATCTACAGCTTTTTATCAAGTCTCACACTAAAAACTGGCAAGAGCCATGGTGATACTACTGGCTCTCGACTATCTAGCGGCAGCCTAATGGGTCAGACACATGGGACAAGTGGCAAGATTGCCCTCAGATCCCAATCTTAAGTGCTACAGCTGTCACATTAAATAAATTGACTCAGTTAGCTAGATATAATGAAATTATGTGGATCAGAAATCCTTCAAAGACACTGAAATTAAATAAATCCATCATAGCCCATATTCTTTGGCTACAAATGTGCCCAAAGCTCAAAGTGGTGCCCTTTAGCTATTGCTACAGGAACATCATGCATTCGCTGCTGCAATACAGCTACTCTGCAATGTTTCTGGGAATAACGGACAACAAAGTGACCCCATAAGCTGCAATGAGAGGCCTTCCTATCTTTGACACTCACTGGCCAATTTACTAGGTAAACCTGCTTGTAAAAATTAACCAACCTCCAGCTGAGGCAGGTGGTTCCAGCTAAATACTTGCAGCATACAGGGTCAACGGGTCCAGTTAGTGCTTGGCTATGCATTAGAAGGGATAAAATGCATGATAAAAGGAATTCTGGCACGATTGTCGAGGTGGTCAGTGGTTCCTTCATCTCAGAAACAGTCACCTTCGTGGGATTTTCTCACACTACAGTCTATAAAAGTTACAGGGAACGATCTGATGAACAAGACACGTGACAGTTCTATAAGTAGAAACACACAGTTAACGAGAGAGCTCAGGTGTGAACATCCATTAAAGCTAACAGGGAGGCCGCAGGTGCGAGGATGGCAGCTCAGGTTAACAGTAGTATGTCATCCCTGAATGATCCCTAAGGCGTTACCCAGTACTAGTTAGCAGTAACTTATAAAGAGGCTACTAAGTATTTACTGTACAAGGGGAATATCGCTGATTGTACCATTTGGTATTTTTACATGACGAGCAATGCATGGAAAGGCGAGAGGCATTAAACATCACACTTAAGATGTTTTATTTTGTATTATGGGATGTTGATAAGTACATAAAGCATGTTTTCCAAGGAGAACGCCACCCTCCACACATATTAAATGCTGAAATTCTATAAAACCAGAGCATGGAGAACTGATGCAGCTTTACTGCTATTTGAGCCTCGCAAAAAGACAAATACTGATTTGAATCAATTAAGAACCACGCGGATGTCCATAGAGTTTTGTTTTGTTGTTGTTTGTTTGGTTTTTTTTTTTTTGTTTACATTATTTCCCTCACTGGATTTATAACATTAACAATGACTATGTGCAGAAACACTGACCCTCATTACAAATAAGACTATTGGAAGAAAACAGCCAGTTTCACCGCTAACACGGTTAACAAATAGAGGGCCACACAAGATGGTCATGTTCTTATTATTGCACTAAGAACACATGCTGCCATAGTTTGCAGCAATCAGCTTGCAAAGGCCGGCTGTGCAAATTCCGATAGCTTGTTTGCTCTTGTGCAATGGTTTCCACAAAGGCGTCCAGGCTCCTCCTGGGGACAGAGAAATCAGGAGGACAGGAAACACGAGGACACGGATGTACAGTAGTGAGGGCGGCTATGCTCAGTCACTAACACTGCGAAACCACTAAACTTCGCCCGCTGAATCTGGAGGTCAACAGCAATTTAGAAGCAGCTGTTGAACTTTAACTAACAAATAAAAAAATAAAACATTTTAGTCATAAAATATGCTGACCGTAACAAAGTTACCCCAATGATGTCCTAGGACGCCTTTCCTCTACAACTTCAGATTTAGGAGTCGCTGTGACTGATCAGGCAATTAATGTTAAATGATGTTTCCGCCTCTGTGTCTAAAAAGGGCAGCAGCAAAAGCACTTTTTAAACCAGTGAAAAATGTATCAGCACTCCGGAGCTACTGTTCAGTGTTTTTGTTTTGCTTTTGATCACACAGAATTTTAATAATCTAATCCAACTAGTCTAATGTTTTTAATTTTCAGAGCAAAGGCCAGACATTCTCACTGGTACACAATTATTTCGATTTTTTCATGACTCCTAAATAAATAACCCACACAAGACCCGACATGATTAGCAAATACTTAAAACTTTAGCTCCAATATAAAAACACTCCACTTTCTGTGCTCTTGCGAGTCCTTAATTATAAAAAGACATCAAATATTTAGTAAAATTGGGGTCATCACTGCTCAACAGTCTTCATTTCTGCAATGATCGTTCACATTACCATTGTCAGCTACAGGACTCTGCTTATCCGGGAGTGCTCCCCCCCACCCCACCCAGAACTTTAGCTAAATACGGCACCATTACCACAACAGCAGGAGCCGTCTCTTTGTATACTGTCACAGTCAGTATCTCCAGAACCCCCCCCCCCCCATTGTGGGACACTTGCCAGGGAGCTGCGAATCTGCTCTGTGGGAAAAAAGCCCTTCACCTCCCTGCAGTGCTTCCCCAGATAAATCTCGGTGGTTAAAGAGTCCAGCTTTCATACTCTTCTAATCACCAGAGAGAAATTAAGACGTGACTTAAAAGTAATTATTAATTAATGCTGGGAGGCGACGTCAGAATCTCTCTTGTCCACGGTGCCACATATTAATCAATCTGGTATATTACCATCCAAAAACACTTCAGCCTTTGGTTTATTCTATTGCATTATCAAAATCCTCCAAGTTTTCCTTTTAAAAGCTCACATAATTCCCCGTAAAACTGGTGAAAAGCTCAGAAATACTTGCATGAGCAATATAACTTTGAATGGGAAAAGTTCAGCTCCAGCACAAGTGACCCCCAGTGGTGCCTGTGCTTGGAAATCGCTCTTCCAAACTTCCTTACCTGGATCCACACTGGTTCCAGTGTAGGCCCAGGAGAGGTGACGTTCTCCAGGTGGCCTGTCCGCTCATAGGTGAATACAGTTCCTGCAGCCTTGTATTCTCCGTTCCACTGGATGGTCCAGCCACCATTCAGGAAGTACTTGTCAGGGTCGTTGCTTCGTAAGGCCAGAAAGTTTCCTGCCTCAGCCATCTCCTCGATGCGGATGTCCCTGGCTCCCTCTGGAATCACCCCAACATCCACATAGCCTGGCCAGAAGAACCAACACACATCATTATTACTGCAAATTAGGATGAAAGTCGATATGAGCTCCCCCTTCTTTATTCTGTACTGAGTCAGACTTTGTGCTGATTAAAGCTTTACTTGATAAACTTACAGCTACATATTTGTCAAGGTCAGAAAATTACACTGTGGTTAAAACAAACCTATTTTCAAAAGCATGGTTTCTCAGGACCTGGCTTTGACCTGATACCCGCCCGGATGCACATGCATCGTGGGGTTATACCTCGTCCCTCGCTCTCCTCAAAGGTCTTTTTCACAGTTTCGCAGGTCGAGCCGTTGCCACGACAGACACCGCAGCGATCTTCCACCGCCTCTGAATCTATCTTGAAATCGCACCCCATGCTCTGAAAAAAATAATATCCATTTATAAATGAGTACACACAAGAAAATGTGCATTTGAGAACTGCAGCTTTATCTTTTTTTTTTTTATACTCAACAACTAAACAATTCATACAGGATGTTCCGGCAATTTTCTGCTATAGTTCACTCGCTCATCTTCTATAGCGCTTATCCTATGCAGCGTCACAGGGGGTCCAGAGCCAATCCTGGAAACAATGGGCACAAGGGAAGGGAACAACCCAGGATGGGGCGCCAACCCATCGCAGGGCGCACCCACATACCAGTCACACACACACCGGTCACCCACATACCAGTCACCCACATACCGGTCACACACACCAGTCACTCACACACCAGTCACCCACATACCAGTCACCCACACACCAGTCACCCACACACCAGTCACTCACATACCAGTCACCCACATACCAGTCACTCACACACCAGTCACCCACATACCAGTCACTCACACACCAGTCATTCACACACCAGTCACTCACACATCAGTCATTCACACACCAGTCACCCACATACCAGTCACTTACACACCAGTCACCCACATACAGTACCAGTCACTCACACACCAGTCATTCACACACCAGTCACTCACACACCAGTCATTCACACACCAGTCACCCACATACCAGTCACCCACATACCAGTCACCCACACACCAGTCACCCACATACCAGTCACTCACACGCCAGTCACTCACACGCCAGTCACCCACACACCAGTCACTCACACACCAGTCACTCACACACCAGTCACCCAC
>JAODLC010000007.1:1267351-1278297 GCA_026781145.1 Hippopotamyrus pictus
AACTGAATCAAATTGACAGAAAACAGCTGGTCACAATCGGGGTTGCATATGTGGTTAATAGGGGGGCGTGGCACACATGTCACAGAAAAATGTCATGTTACCCCATAATAGTCACTGTTTATATAATGTATAATGATGAAACATTAGTAAGTAATTATTCATTCTTCAATTCAGCATATTGCACTTCAGTTCAATGTGCTGCACTTTCATGATCAGTAGCAGACTTGTTTAATAAGAATACATGTTCATTCATAAAGAGTTCTTGGTATATTGATCCTTGAAAGATGTATTAATATTCTGTTTCAAGTCTGGCCAAAGATGATACAGAGGTAGGTCTCTAAGAACGAGTCTTAGGGTCTCATTCCGTACAGGCATCCCTGCTGCTTGCTGTACAAGAGATCTGAGTCTGTCATTCCTGCCTCATGCTGTATCTCTGAAGTTTTGCAAGGGAGTATTTCTGTTGGAACCCATCCTTAGCAATCCTGCATCCACCTTGACCCCGGGGTCAAGCCGCATCTATAGCCACATCACAGTTGCACCTTCACATCCAACAAGACTTGGAAATCAGTGCTGTTGTTTTTCCCATCCAGAGCTGGATGCTTAATGAAGGATGATGTCATCCTACACAGAATTATTAGGTGAGTGTGTCTTCTCTTCCAGCAAATAATTTCAGTCCAAATCAATCTCCAGGTAAAATTGGGCTGTTTTGAAATACAGCCCAGCTTTGTTCTCTGCTGTCTGCATAGACAGTATGTAACCTTGGTTTGGTTGAAAAATGACTAGAAGCAGCTTTACTGGCCCATTTAGACCCTATTATTTGGCACTGAATAGCTTTTACCTTCATAGCCTACTTGCAATAAACAACTTTACTTCAATGGCTGTCAGTACATATTTTTTCCTTGCCAGGTGCCCTTGTGGAAACCATGCACACGTGTCTTTCTCTCTCTCTCCATCTCTGCTGCAGGTTTTGTAGGTTCATTGGGCTTAAATATGAGCTAGTGTATGTTAAGTTTGGCAGCATAGTTGGTGCTGTTACTTGACAGTCAAGGACTTTTAAATTAGATCATTTTTCCATCGTCTTTTGCACATGCAGGATTCATGTTTGAAAGAAGGAACAACAATGTTTCAGAACCTTAAAAAACAGGACAGAAAACAGGAAAAAAGGTAAACTGCCAGTCAGAGAGATGCAACACAACTGAAGTCGCAAAACTTTTAAGACATGGTCATTGTAGAATCCAGTGTTTTGTGCTCAACACCCAAAGATGGAAGAAGCATGTAGAGAGAAAATACAAATTAACTGCTAATGATCTGTGTCAAATTAAAGGGAAGACTTCCATAAACTCTATGGTATCAAAGGCCACCATTATTCATTACTACAATCTGAATGCAATGTCTGGTCAACCTTAACAGGCTGAAACATGACCCTCACTCAATAAGACACGCCAGGTAAAACATTAAGAATGGGCAACGACACGTCTCAAGGCTGTCATCACAAAGGTTTTGTGGACAGAGGAGATGAGAGGGATAGATCTAAAAGGTTATGATGTTCATGCAGGACGATGGAACTTCCCATGACGTTCATGCAGGACGATGGCCCTTCCCATGACTTTCAAGCAGGACGATGGCCCTTCCAATGACGTTCATGCAGGACGATGGAACTTCCCATGCAACAAAGCACTCCATGGGATTAGCCAAGAAAGGCTTGAAAGGTTACTGAATTATGACCTGCCCCCTATATCGCCAGACTTAAACCCCATTGTGAACTACTGGGTCTTACTGAAGGGTGAGATTTACCAAGGTACCAAGCAGCACACTGCTGAGAGCAGCATCAGGGGGGAGGTCCTAGCTTCCTCAGCCAACACAGGATGGGATCAATACAAATACTTTACTGGTCAAATGGACAACAGGCTCATGATGGTCATTGAGTAGAAAGGTGGCCATACAGGACATTCAGCTCGTGAGGTGGACTGTATACAAGAGCCAGTAGTTTGTTATTCATCATATAGACTGAATAACTAAAATTGTTTATTATTATTATTTCTTTTGAAGGAGAGAGAAAAATCCACTTGGTTTCTGATTTGCAAATAACTGAGCACAAGGATAATCTTGTGTTTTTCTTTTATCTTTACGATCTTTGTGACGTCTCTAAATAAATTTGCTTCGAGCAAAAGAAAAATTCACTTTTAATAAGTCTGCCCAAGAATACTAATATTGCCAGGAATACTACATCCCTTATAATTCTGCATGCAGTGTAAATGTGGGCTATGAATCACATATTGGTGGTTATGTAGTAACTAGCAGAGGTGAATAATTCAGGTCCAGAAAGTAAAAATCCAAGAGCAAGATTTTGTTTCATCCAACCAATTGACTAGTCTATGACTGTGACTCTTCAAACTCAACTGGTGGGTTGAAACAAAATCTTAGTCTGGATTTTAACTTTGTTGGGCCTGAACTTTTCACCTCTGGTAGCTGAATCTCCGGGGTGCATCCGTTTCTCAGATATTCCCTCATCCCACATGGATACCAGCTGCCAGTTTACAGGATTCTTTCAAATACATGCAAATGGATAAGATGGATACACATTGTATAAAAGTCCATCCGCGAGATGGCGACACATTAAGTAAAACTCACAGTTAGCATCCACATGTAAACAGATTCTCATTAGAAGCCTGGCAGGTAAATTCTCCATTAGAATTGGTGCTGGTGTCACCTTGTCCAGCTTTCTCTCCCATTACCTGATACTCTCCTCATGACTAAATCTAATTTTAGCTATTATTACTCAAACAGGTGGATACACATTCAGTAAAATTCACAGATAGCATCCAGAGATAAGCACCGTCTCGTTAGCCAAATTCTCCATCAGACCTTGCACTGGTAAAAATCTCCATGCCCAGCTTCCTCTTCCATACTTGGCACTGGTAAGAGTCACCGTGCACAGCTTCCTCTTTCATTATATGCTACTCTCCTCGTGACTCTGTCATACAGCTGCTGACATTTTGCGGCCCAAAGAGGTTAACAGCAAACCGAGAAGGGCATTTGGTTATTCAGGGATTTGATCATCTTCAAGTTCCATGTAGACAAATGGCTTCTGGCCCTGGCTGCACAGATAAGCAGAAAAGGTCGAAATTCAGAGCTTATCAGGTGTGCGGAGACTGATCAGCAAAGCAATCATTCCTCCGTGACATTTGGTCCTAAATATTACTGCTTGCTGAAAGGACAATCAGCGAGGTCCATCTAAACGTTGTTAAAAGCGACTCTGTTTCTCACAAACCTACTGATTAAGATAAGAGGTGACATGCTTGTTTAGTCTTCACAACATACTGATGCCCTTCTTTTTCAATTACAAGCCCAGGCTCGCCTCGTCAGACCCATTAACCAGGTCAAGTCCGATTTCTCACCTGAGATTCATTTAATCGTGAGGCTGACAGGAGTGAAAGTCAACAGTGCAGCGAGAACCCAGACAAAGAGAGCGGCAGAATGCCGGCAGTGAGACACTAAAGGGAATGGGGGCGGAAGCCAGAAGCCACACGAGTGCCATGTCACTAAGCCTGAATATGTCTGTGTGACTGGGCACAATGAGAGTGTAGCTTTAGGGAAAAGGCTTACCGTATGTACCAGAGGTGTGGACTCGAGTCACATGACTTGGACTCGAGTTAGACTCGAGTCACAATTTTAATGACTCCGACTTGATAAAATCACAAAAGACTTGGCACTCGACTCCGACTTTAACACCAATGACTCGTGATTTCACTTGGACTTGAACCTTTTGACTTGAAAAGACTTGATTCACCAATTGACCTTACACCAAACAAAAAGTTTATTATAAAAACGAATACATTTCTTGAATTAATTAACGTTAACTGTATTCATTTCCAGCCAGTTTATACGAACTCCCCAGAATCCCCAGCTCACAACACAACATCCAATCAACTTGCAGAAGCGAAGCATGAAGTAACGTGATTTTGCTGAGCGCCAGTAGGACAAAAATGATACCTAGGGTCATTTAATTTGCTTTCACAAATTATGAGGTGGTCAACAAGAAACGAACTGCAGTACGCAAAACATGCGGGTCAAAAATTACAGACAGAGAGGCTACACGTCCGACTTCGTTCGACATCTGAAGTTACACAAAGAAAGGTAAGTCGAGGCTAATGTAGTGACTAATGTTAATATTTATGTACTGGGTTAATATTTACTGTGAAATGCAACGTCAGCACTCCTTTTTTTCTCTGATTAAGTTCAGTTGCACTTGCTGCTGTGAAATAAATACACCTTTTAAGAAGCATTTATAATTTCTGAAAATTATTTATTATTACCTAGTAATAAAATAACATATTTAGTCAAATGACTTGTTTAGGACTCGAAATTCAAAGTTTAAGACTTGGGGCTCGACTCGGGACTTGCATGTCTTGACTTTAGATTCGACTCGGGACTTGCATGTCTTGACTTTAGATTCGACTCGGGACTTGCATGTCTTGACTTTAGATTCGACTCGGGACTTGCATGTCTTGACTTGGGACTTAACTCGAGACTTGAGTGAAAAGACTTGAGACTTACTTGTGACTTGCAAAACAATGACTTGATCCCACCTCTGGTATGTACTGTACTATATCTCTACTTGGGGTTAGAAAGACGGAAACACAGGGGCTGCCTCACACCCCCAGGATGAGGACTTTGAATCCCTCCCCGATTCCCCCCCCCACCTTGACCCTCTGATATCATGCATAAAAGGGAATTTCAGAATGAGCCCACATCTGCGTGACCCTTTTTCCTGTCCCCTCGTGCCACCTTCTGGATCGCCGCTGAACGCCTTGGACCTCACAGTCATGCAGACTTGGGGGGTGGCTGATATAAACCCTGTTTGCATGCCATCCACAGCAAGCCAGCAGTGCATCATACAGCATGCAGGCCCTGCCTACGGTACAGGACAGCTTCACAGTGAGGGTAACACGCGGCTCACCCATGCTGCAGGATGAGGGGGCTTAACCAACAAAAGATATCAAATTTCAGGTGACAGTTTTTGGAATGGAACAGATTGATGTGTTAATCTTGGATGGATTGCTGGATTAATGTTGATACGTGAACAAACCCTGGTGCAGACATCCATCATTCTGCTGTCCAGTGTGGGTGGAGCTTAACCAAACTGTGCTCATTCATACCCACGACCGAATGCAGAGCCGGCCGCAGTCCTGACACAGTTCACCATTAACAGTGAGCAGAAAAATCTAAACAGGCAGCTAGGTGGGCGTACGTCTTCAGGAACAGTTTAGGTGTAGTGTTTTCTGAAAGAGCTGACCGTGAAAATGGATGCTGAACTGCTGAACCTGTACAAACAGCAGGATAGTGTGTGTGTGTGTGTGTGTGTGTGTGGGGGGGGTGGGGGGCTTACATCCACATCGTCGCACAGCAGGGACCCAGACCCGTACTGCAGTTGGCACTGGTGTGAGGCACTGTACAGCACACCAGGGGGGACGGACGTCAGGCTGTAGTTGTTGGGTCCAGGGGCATCGTCCAGGCACCAGCCCCAACCCCGGCTGCAAAGCACAGCAGATGCATCAGAAACACACACACACATACACCGTCCCCACACTGCAGTAAATAGAAATCCAGATGGTGTGTTCCAGCTGACACTTTTCAGCCCCCCACCCCAGCTTGGGACTGCCAGAGCGGCAGCCATGACAAGCCAGACTCTGTACCTCCAGAATAAGAGGCCTGATCTGTGCTGCTGGGCGGCCCCTACCGTCAGGCCACCTGGGAGACACCGCCAGAAATGGGATGATACAAGACAAATATCAATTGAGAGAAAAAAAAGGTCAAATATATATCCAACATGTCTCCTAACATCTACAGTAACTACCCAGACAGTTGTACACTCAGGGACAAAAAAAGTTAAGCACCCAGAGAGAGTGGTGAGAATGAAATGAGTCAGGTCATCTCCAAGCCACCAGGCATCCATCTCCACATGCACTTTCTCTACTGCATCTCTGCAAGGAAGAGCAGGCAGCTGTCGCCGGGATCAGGGTTAAGAGGACATCTGCTGAAGCACAATTACAGCTAAAACCCACGTGACAGGGGGTCAAGCAAGAGGACGTCCATGAGGAAATGTCGTAAGGCAGTAAGCAGGTACTGTCCCCACAGCCATGAGATGCGGCCCATCAGATAAAGAAAACACAGGTCACCCCCCCGATGACCCCCCTGTGGCGTTTCACGAGCAGCAAAGCTCGTAAACTTAACAGAGAATGACGCACACTTCCAGTCTGTATTGTGTCTGTTAGCCAGCTCTACTGTTTGGACCAAAAGCCACAATCCAAGGCCAAGATCTGGGCAAGCAAATAAGTCCACCTTTGGCAAGTGAGCAGCTCGCCTGTTGTGTGACAGATTAACTTAATTATTGAAGTATGTAAAATATTCATTTCACTTCAATTTTAATTGCATAGGGTATTTTCATAACATTACATTCTCTCAAAGCACATATCCTGCCCAAAGCCCCCAGTGAGCAAGTCAGAGGCGACAGTGGCAAGGAAAACCTCCCTAGAAGGAAGAAACCTTGGGAGGAACCAGACCCAAAGGGGGAGCCCATCCTCTAGGGGGCAGCAGAGGAAGCCCTGACCCTAACCAGACTCAAAGGGGGAGCCCATCCTCTAGGGGGCAGCAGAGGAAGCCCTGACCCTAACCAGACTCAAAGGGGGAGCCCATCCTCTAGGGGGCAGCAGAGGAAGCCCTAACCCTAACCAGACTCAAAGGAGACATCATAAGTCCCAGTTTTTGCTCTCCAAATACCGTAAATATAAAATATACTGCCTCATTACAACAAAAGTGCTTTTAAATGTTTTAACAGTAAAGTTTCAAAAGTTTTGAGTTACAAATGAATATTTATCATTTTCATCAATAACTGTATTTCTGAACTCAGTTTACAACAAATACAAAAATAAAAGATAAGATTGGTTGTGTTGCCATCTGTTGCACAAATGGTATCTTTGCAAATTATAGTAGATTGGTCCACATTGGACTTCATAAATCCAAACCATTTCCAGACAATCAAATAAGAAGCTTTTTCTGGAACTAATCCTCCCTTATCAGACATGCCATACACTCTCTTTGTTTGATGCATAGCTGACCCGTCTGGCGCACGTGCTGTTTACCATGAGACACGAGTGCAATATTTTTAGCAGGCTGATAATATATAAAGTTTTTATTTTTTTAACCAAGTTAGTTAACAGATAATTGACAGATGTGAGACATAAAGGCAGCATGAGATGTTACATGGGCTGAAACAGCTTTGCCTCAAATCGGTCTGTTTTTATTGCAGTCTCTGAACATGCAGGCATTGCATGATAGGCACTTGCTGGTTTGTCCTGTTGTTATAATAACAGTGTTAAGTACAGCACATGTAACTGGACATTCACTGGAAGCTCAGCCTAGCTTTTCTTATGCCCGGTCATCATCAGCATGAATGTTGGTAATGAGCTATCAGCCTTACCTATACTGTATGTCTGTTTGGACAAATGCTTCTGTTAATAACGATAAATTTAAATGTAACGTAACGTTCTCAATCGTTTTCTTATCACTTAATGCTAGAAATTTCATTCACGTTTTTTAACAAGTATCATGTGCTTATACGAAGTGTTGGTTTATGAGTGCGCAGCCTCACATCGTATTTCAGCCACAGCGTGACGATCTGAGCTTAAGTGTAAGTGCCACTAGGGGTATATATCCTGTGACTTAGCGGTCCTTGCGATTTGATGACTGTTTGTGCGCGAAATTTCATAAATAAAGGACATAATAACTAGTATTTCAGTTCAAACTTCCTATCTGGTACTCTGTCAATCACTACCTGCTCAGATTGAATTGCAGCCAAATATATCCCGGCCACGTCTAACACGTCTATTAAAGAAAAAACAGAAATATAAACGCGCTGCAGATCCCAGACTTTCATTTTGCTCATGAAAAGGGAAAAATACGCCAAGTGGCCGTTACAGAGGTCAAGTGAGCACAGTCGCTCGGGCTGATACGCATGTGAAGCACCTCGCTCTGTCCACCGGGGCTCTGTCAACCCTCAGAGGGCATCAGACAGGATGCCAGGCAGAGTTGGCGAGGCAGGGTGCCCTTGTGGGTGGCAGGGGGCATCAGAGAACTCATCCAGTCAGCTGAAGGGGGATCCTCACATATGCAGGGGTAGGGAGAAAGCTAGACGTCTCCTCCTACATCCAGCCAACAGATCAGGCCTAAACCCACGGGACCAAGAGGACCAAGACTGAATAAATGCCAATTAACAGTAATTCTGTGAGCAAGACACTCACATTTGCACAGAATGCACTTCCTGCCTGACAAAACAGAAGATCTGGCTGCTTTTCCAGGAATGCATAGGAGAGAGATAAACAGTTCCGGAATACAAAACAAACAAAAACAAACAAAAAAATGCATGAGCTTTATTGCAAGGATGGAATGCAGAGCACAACTGTCCTGTTTGTCAGCCGGCCGGGAGCAGAGCTTTGGCAGGACCACGCTAAAATTGGGAATCATCAGCTCGTCTGTTGCATCGTTTTCTGCCTATTTGCTCTGCTGTGCCAGTGTGGCCATCCAAACAATGATATCACAAAACAGTCTTAACACGTGCTTTGACATGACTGGTGGAGGTGGCAAGGGGCATGGGGGGGGGGGGGACACCCTAACCCTGCCAGACGTGTAGGGGCTGGTGCAGCCATTCGACAGGCGGGAAAATAAATTCGATTTCCAGGCTCATAAAGCATCAACCTGGCCCAGATTAAGTTACACAGTCCCACCGAATCCCACGCATGGTATCCCAGGACAAAGTCCCCACGGGGTGCTAGCACGCCCCTCACTGGGGGGTGGGATGCCTGGGGGGGGTCATGCTTAATGTCCACCATATGGCAAAGTCAAACTAGGACAACTGTGACATAACGATGGGAGGGGGGGGTTCACTCAGGGCACAGGAACAGGGCCCAGGAACTGTGCTGTCTGACGCATTACCCAGAAAGCAAAGCACCACAATGCTTATACCAGACAATCTTATAACATGACAACACACAAGCACAATTCATTGCATTCACTATTATATTAATGTAAAGAAACTGCAATGAGAATGAAAAAATTAACAAAGAAAGTGTTGCAATGGAATTATGAGAATCTGCACGGTGACCCACGGTAACCCTTATGTCAGGAATGAGGCTCTGCTCTTAGTGCCCAAGTAAAAATACCCCAAAGGGAGGAGAGGAAGGAGGGAGGAGAAGAAGGAGGGAGCGGAGACTCACTCGAGGAAGCGGGTGATGTACTGGCGGCTGCAGCGAGACCAGTTTGGCGGCGAGGAGCCGTACAGGAGCTGTGGAGACATGATGAAAGGTCTTTTCCCGATTGGCTCACAGTCATTGCCGTTGCCATCATGCTGAATCCCAAAGCTGTGGCGTAAGAGCACATCCCAGAGAGAAGGCTGAGTGAGAGGGGGCCTGCAGGGAGGCGGCACATCTGACAGCACAGGATGCACAGCAGCACGCAAACACGCACATAGAGACACAGAGACAACAGAGTCGCAGATAGATACACGCACGCGCACACAGACAGACAGGCACAGAGACACACAGAGATACAGTCAGACACAAAGACACACACACAGAGACAGACACAGACACACGCACACAGACACAGAGACACACGCACGCACGCACACAGAGACACACACAGACACACGCACGCGTAACACAGTCATTGCTGATTCCATCATGCTGAATCCCAAAGCTGTGGCGTAAGAGCACATCCCAGAGAGAAGGCTGAGTGAGAGGGGGCCTGCAGGGAGGCGGCACATCTGACAGCACAGGATGCACAGCAGCACGCAAACACGCACATAGAGACACAGAGACACACAGAGTCGCTGATAGATACACGCACGCTCACACAGACAGACAGGAACAGAGACACACAGAGATACAGTCAGACACAAAGACACACAGAGACACAGACAGACTCAGAGACAAAGACAGACACAGACACACACGCACAGAGACACAAAGATATAGTCAGACACAGACACACACACACGCATATAGAGACACACAGACACACACATGTGCTCCCCATGTTTTCTGGCTGTCTGTTCACTTCTCCTTATCATCCCCTCCAGTTCACCAGCAAGCTTGACTGTCTGTCATTTGGTGCAGTTCCGGAAACTGCTTAACAAAGCCCCAGCCGTAAACCAGTGATTCACAACTCAAAGGACTCATCCCTCAGAATTTCTCATCTACAGCAACAGATGAGTGATCGCTTGTCATTTGAGTTTAATTAAACTCGGTAGCCACACGCGAAGTGCAAACACTTGCATTTGCTGCTGAAATAAGCTCCTTCTGCACCGCAGAAACGCTCTCTCGCCGTAAGTCAGCTGTCGGCCTGGAGATTTCCTCGAGCCTGAAAGTACCCAGTTGCTTGGTAACTTAACCCAACCGGGATCAGTGCTGACAGGACACTAGCAGAGAGGACATTCCTCAGGCGTAGCTACTCATTACACGGAGGGGCGTCACTGACTGTCCATCTCACACGCAGGACATGCCCTCCTTGTGACAGGCTCACATAATGAACGATAAATGAGCCCCATTCTGCTGTAGTCGCTGACCCTGCAGTCGCTGACCCCGCAGCCGGGATGATGTTTTGCGGATTGTAAGTATCAGCCCAGCATTCCTGCCCTAAATACGCTTTGTGAATAAGCCTCTGTTAAGGGTTTGCATTTTCATGCTTTTCCGCATGCCTGGTGTTTCACAACTTGTTTAACAAAAAAAAAATATAGTAGCCTGCAAATTTGTCACTGAATGCAGTGCTGGGTTTGAGAGGATACACTTTCCATTTTCAACTGCCAGGTCTCCCCCCCCCGCCCCCCCTCCACACACTGTCTGACTGGGCTACAGCCTCATAAGTCGGCATTCTACTCCTACTCTACTCTT
>JAODLC010000007.1:1280012-1296450 GCA_026781145.1 Hippopotamyrus pictus
TCCAAACCAGGATTTTGTTTCAACCAACCAGTTGAGCATAAAGAGTCACAATCACATTGTACTCAACTGGTTGGTTGTAACAAAATCCTGGTTTGGATTTTTACTTTCTGGACCTGAAATGTCCACCTCTGCTGAGAAGACCCCCCCCACAGATAAGCATGTGGGGCCACTCCTTTCCCACGCCTGAAGGAAGAATGCCAAGTGCTCTCTCTGCCAGTCAGCCCTTACGCCCAGCATGCACACGTCTCCGCTCTTGGAGGAGCGCCTTCACCAGACGGCTCTCCCCTTCCTGTGGTAAAGTGTCTTTCAGATCACATTTCAATTTCATTCGTGCTTCAGTGCTGGGGTTGGAGAGGAAGAGTCAGAACACGGCTGAGAATCTGCCAGTTCCATCCCCGCTCACGTTGGGGAGACGCCCAGGGGTCAGAAACACAGATGCAAGCTGCATTATTCATTTTGGCTACGAGCAGTAATTCCCTTCACTCATGCCGCCTTTCTGGGCTCCCTGCTGATTTGCATAAAAAACTGACAGTTCATGGATATATTTTGTATGTATATACTGCATAATAAACTGGACGCTCTTCACGTGTGACTGACAATCCCATTCTCGAGTAATATGCTGGACGCTCATATGTTATTCTCTCACATTTATCTGCTGGTTCTTTCACCTGACAGCCAGATATTTTATCTGAGAAGGTCCAGGTGGATGATGGCTGAGGGTACCAGAGTAAGGCCTCTGCACCCCTACATCACAACAGTGCTGTTCAGAAGGTCAGATACTGATCAAAGAACTTGACAATAACAAACGAACAACCACCTGATGAACAGCCGGACCAGGCGCTGCTCAAAATTATGGCAACGGTGAAGATGATTTAACAATAACACTAGAAAGTAAATCAGCCCAGCTATGTTCCACTCTTCTGCTTCCTCTTTACAGGTCATTTATCCCAATACACAAACCACTCACAAACAAACTCTTCAGTTCACTTCAACCAAGATAAAATGAGGCACTTGGACCCTTGGAGGTCTTACAGCACTACTGAAGCATGCTGTTCGGCTGTTTGGGGGACAGCAAAGGGCACAGGGTACCTAGTGAGGAGGACGGCCACGTCGTGATGAGCCGGGTGCTGGTCCCCCCTCGTGTTGAAACGTTTCTGCCACTTGCAGAAGCTACTTAGACTGTTGTCTGCATGGTGAGAGATCTTCAGGTCCTCCTAGCGACCAGAGACGGGGGGGTCAGAGTCACAGGGAGCCTCTTACATCTGCCTCATAAAAAACGGAAATGCTTTGGATGTATTCTGGCCCCTGACTTTGCCTCAGCAGATTAAGACATAAACTGTGCATGTTAGGCATCTCCTCTACCTCAGCAACAGATACTTTCAACACAGAGACTGAAAAATCAAGGCTCTGTTGGCAGTGGACTGAAAAATATAGCTTTTTATTATTCTAAATATACCCATGTAAAGTGTCAATGTTACAGAGGCATCGATCTGGACAGGGCTAGGTATAATAGTACTGAGAAGTTCTATATTTAAATGACTGCATTACTAATTTCAACATCAGCGTTACCTCAGAAAGCAGGTAAATGCAGAATACCAAATAAACCTCAAATTTAAAGGTCGTAAACCGTTTGCTGGTGCTGCTGTCACTTGCTAATAAATCCCATCTCGAGTGGCCAGCTGTGAGATGATGCAAGTTCGAACCCTCCGGCCATGGTTGATGTGTCCCCACATCCTGGGCCACTCTAAAGGGCAGCAGAGTGCTTCCAGACAAAGGCAGCAGTATCCCAAGTAAACATCCCAGGCGTGTTCTGAAGCCCTGCATTGTCGATCAGGACACGGATTTTTCATCTTACAGTCAATACAAGCGAATGATTAGATTCAGAATCTAAGTAAGGCTTAGATTTAATAAAATTGTTCTTTTGTAATTATCAGCTGAGCGTGGGATTTGAAGTGGCAACCTTCTGAAGACAGACACAGAGGCCTAACTGTTGTGCCCACAAACCAGTTCTAGATTCAAACACACGACTGTCAGGTCACAAGCTACTACTTTTCTAATTGTTTATAACATATGGAGTTAGGGTTTACATTCTGAATGCTGACACGTTTCTGGCTTGTTCTAGATACCTTTCCTTGAATGTCTAAAAGCTTAATGACAAAAAGGTCACAAACTACTGAACCAGTTGAATCATTTCCAGACAGAGACCTTGGATAAACAGAAAATCATCCTGAACTTTGAAATAATTGATGAGCTTACATCAAATTAGTATAAAATACTTTGGCAAGAAAATAATTCCTGCCTCATTTTCAAAAAGAAATTGTCTTAAACCCCCCAGAGGCCTGAAATTCTGGATAAATATGAGTGTAGGACTGGGAGGATACATGTGGCTTCAACATAAGAGAAATGTCTGCTGCCTCATATTTTACCCCCCCTCCCTGGCCAGGTGTGAACGCCCTTTCATAGGAGTGGCACGAGCACCGGTGTCCAGCAGCGCCTTCTTTTTACCTCGTCCTTCTCCAGCAGGATGAGCCGAACCACCACAATGTTGATCGAGTTCCCGATGCTGGCGTCTCTGAACAGTCCTGCCACCTGAGAGACAGGCAGCGGTCAGCCATCACCTCTGTCACTGTGCTGGACATTAAATAAATGTGACAAAGCAGGGCCAGGCGCTCTCCTGTCCTGCTGCTTCAGGGGAGACACACAGGGGGGAGGACACATGGGGGGAGACACACAGGAGGGGGACACACGGGGGGGAGACAGACACACTGAGGGGGGGATATGTGTTGGAGGAGATACAAGGGAGAGATACATGATTGATTAATGGTGAACATGGGAACAGTAGGTAAGTAACAGTTTCTGGTTAATTAATGCATAAAGCAAGAGTGTCTTACTACGTTATTTGTGCCCCCTCAAGCAAAGTGTTACCAGAAGACATTTAAGAGCAAAACCCAAGGAAAGCAGGAAAACGCAGCTTGATGGGAGCCACACGTGCACTGAGAGGTTTTCCACAGAACAGCAGAAACAGAGAGCCAACTTGACACAGCAGGCCGCTAACGTCCAGCCAGCAAATCATTATTAGTAATTTGCATGGAATAGCTGGCCTCTATTGGAAATGAATCTTAACCTCAGCATCCTCTCTCCTGGGGAGGGGGCAGGGCACCACCCAGGACGGACACAGGTCTGTAGCTAGTTGCCGAATGATCGTAGATGCCAGTCTACGATCAGACCCTAAAATGCTCGGGAGGTCTTTCTGCCGACTCTCATATTTGTCTCCCCTCTGAAGTCACTGGGCATTTTTAGCCACAGTAACAGGGCCAACCTTCCCATAATCTGGGAAATGAAACTGGGCGTTTTGGGAGCTCAGCTCCATCACACAGGCAGATGCCCTCACACAGGCAGAGCCCTGAAGACCACTCGCATACTATGTGTGTATCATACTGAGACTACCCCCACAATAATAAATAAAATCATCGAAGAAAAAACTCAGGCCCACTGTTGTGTCCTTATTACCCCTCTGTGTCCTGACTGACTTTGTATTTAGAAATGTGGTACTGATTTGATTTGAGACACAGAGATCAAATACAGCTTTAAAAGCCTTATTACAATAACAGAAGGCATCTGGATTTACTACTGTGATTGTAAACTGTACCAGATGTTCTCTCCTTTCTGATTTTCAAACCACACCCACTTCAGCAAACCTTAGGACGGCACATCTGTCACACACCCAGTCTCGGTGCTTGAAGACTGCTTTATGCTAATGCTAGGGCTCAATAATTATGATGGCTATAGTCTTACACAGCACAGGAGCTCAGAACTGACTGAGGGAAGAGTGAACTGATGACGTCACTGCAATTTTGCGTGTGCAGGATTATCGCTCTTCAGAGGAAAACAAGTTGATCGCTGAAGGTCTCTGAATTATCTGCTATCATCTGGGGCAGAACTTAACAACAACACTACAACACATTGGCCAGAAACAGACCTCACGGTTAGCTTAAGTCCACCAGGCTGATAACCCCAGCCTGTAACATCTCCCAAGTCTCTCCATGGCTCTTATTTAATAACTCTCTCGTGGGCAGAAAGAAGAAAAGCACTGCAGAAATTGTGATCGCAGGTTTTATCCACATTCCCAGCTTCCAGAGACAATACATTTACTTCCAGGAAGACCAGCTCTACAAGGTTTTTCCAGTCAGCCATAGTACTGGTGGAGGAAGACTCTACTTTTCATGAGCTATAAACCATGACAGAGCCAAAACAAGCAGATCAAGGGCCAGAGGTTAATGAGAACCAACCCCTCTGCTATAAGGTTACATCTCACAATCCCCAGAGAGACCAAAGCTCTCTGTGCTCAAACCGATTTTAAAGAAGCCACTTCCTTTGATTGCCAACTGGAGCAGAAATGGAAATAATGCTGAGGAGGGACAGTTTGGCTGACTGATTTCATCCAGAAAGACGAGATCTTACAAGAGTCTTTTCACAGGAAGTTGCCGTTGTTAGGAGGAAGAGAGTAAGAAAGGGTGCAAACAAATATGTGTCCTAAAGGAGAAAAAGTGATTGTGGAAACAAAGGATTGCTTGGCAAAGGCCGAATGGGAAGACACTAGGGAGACAGACCCTTTGTCTTTTCTTTTACATGCACATCTCTGAGCCTTCATTCCACCTTTCCAGATGTTTCCTGATAACATCAACAACATAATGCCAAAAAAATATCACTCTAGTGCTAGGTGCCACCAGGGATGGAGGTCTGTATCACAGAGCTCTCAGCGTTTCCTTAACGTTAGAACCGTGACGGAAAGGAGCCAGAGCACTCACAATGTTCATGACGGCCAGCACGTAGCTCTCCACGTTCTGACTGCCGTGGTACTCCACCATCTTGGGGTCGGCCACCACTAGCGTCTCCACCCACTTCTCCCTGCTGACGGAGCGTGTCCGGATCTTGCGCCGCCGCTGACGCTTCTCCCACCGCTCGCGCCGCTGCTCCGCCCTCTCTGCGGCCCTGCCAACATCTGTGGACGGTAGGATCAGCCAATCACGAGGCACTGGAGACATTTACACACTAAACAAAATATCACACAGGCCCAAATGTTTATGTGTGTTTGTGAAGGGTATAAACACTGCAGAGGACACCCTGGGGAATGGGGAGAGAAAAAAGCAGGAAGAAAAACCAAAGAGTTCAAATAATAATTTCAGTCAAGTGAGATGTCAGAAAATTGTGTCATGAATTTTAGGAGTATTTTAACAAAATATGCATTTTTTTCCTTGCTATAGGAATTGTTAATATTTGTGTCTGTGTTGAAATGAGGTTTTGTAACCTGTTACAGTGGAACCTTGGAACTCGAACGCCTCTCAACTCGACCAACTCGGACATCGAAGGGGTCTGTCGAATTTTTTTCGACCTCTACCGAAATCTAGGGAACTTGACCATTCCTGCTAAAACTTTTATGGGTTCGACTCTACCAATTCGGACTTTGAATGGGTTGGTTGAGAAAAACACAACAAAACAAAACAGACCTGCTAAAACTTGCACAGATCAAGAAGCGTCACTGATGGACTGAAACAAAGACAAAGGGACCTACTGGGATGCTGATCCCCATAAAGCTTTTTATCATTAGTTAGGTAGATAGAGGAGTTTAAATAGACAAATAGAAACAGATGAAATTCATTTACATTATTTCTTATGGGGAAATTGCAACTCAGCCAGTCTTCTGGAACAAATTAAATTTGTGTTCCAAGGTACCACTGTATTCATCTAAAATAGCGATTTCTCTTCAATATGAAAATAACTAGGATTACAGAGCTGGATAACAAGTATCCGTTGTAGTTATAATCTGTTATCATCTTAGCAGCTAATATTGGAGATGGCCCTAAACATCCATCCATCAATTTTCTGAAATAGGGTCGTGGGGGGTCCGGAACCTGTGGGCACCAGACGGGGGACAACCCAGAATGGGGCGCCAACCCATCGCAGGGCACACTCACACACCACTTACATACCACTCACACACACAGGCTATTTTGGTTGCCTCAGCATGTTTTTGGACTGTGGGGGGAAACTGGAGTACTCAGAGGAAACCCAAAGATGACACGGGGGACCATGCAAACTCCACAGACATGGAATCTTGGCACAGACTTGAACCCTTGTCCCAGAAATGTGAGGCGACAGTGCTAACCACTGCTTCACCATGCCACACTGCTAACCACTGCACTACCGTGCTGCACTGGTCCTAAATATATTCATTATAATCGCTGACACTGCATTGTTTTGTTGAAAAGCAGGGGGAGGCGGTATGTTTTTCAGAATTTAAAACTGCATGTTTTTAAAATTCTGAAGTTTAGTAGCATTTCAGTTCAACTCTAAACCAGCTGAGAAACTCATGTTTTGCTACATATTCACCAACCAGCCAGCTCTATTTCCACTGGTTTTACAACCAATCAGAAGGGTTTACAGCTTTGTCCTCCACCAACCTGTCAGACGGCCATCACAGGCTTACACACATACCGTTTAGGCCACATGTCCCGTTGACCTGGCCGCCTGAGGGCAGGGGGTGGGCTGACACCTTCCACGGCTGGGCAGTGTGTCGTTTGTAAACCACATGAGCCTGGGGACGCCCCCCCCAGCGGACCTGCTCCAGGGGCCTGATGAAGAACTCCTCCTCAGACAACTTGAACAGACCCGTCTGTAGAGAGGGCAAGAAGCCAGTTACTGCACAGCAAAGGGAAGCCAGTGCATCTCCTCCAACTCAGCTTGCAAAGGTTTTGTTCCATTAAAATATATGGAGTGTTCTATCCAAAATTCCAAATATTTCACCCCAAAAAAACACATACCTAAAACTGAATAAATCTTATGAGTTGACTATTGGATTATAAAAACAGCCCCTTCCCTCCAGATCCAGATCCTCACATGGGTGCTTATTGTTGTCAGAACTCCAAGATCATCCAAGTTCAACTTCACAGTGGCCCTGACACTTCACACCCTGCCGTTAGCAGGAGGGGTCATGCTGGGCCTCCCTGCCTGCTGTCAAACTGGGGTCTGCATCACAATGACCACACCGCCCCGCAAGTGCAGAGTGTGACTCCAGGTCTCGGGAATTTCTGAAGCACATTCCCAGGTCCTGGAAACACGTCACTCTCTCAGAGGCTGTGCTTATTCTGGCCGGTATGAACGCACCCCATACAGAGGCAATTTTGCGAAACAGTCTGCAACAATAACTGATTAACTTTCGTTCATTATCGGAACTGTGACAATTAGGTTGTCTCTGGCAACTCTGGA
This sequence comes from Hippopotamyrus pictus, assembly GCA_026781145.1. Lineage (NCBI taxonomy): Eukaryota > Metazoa > Chordata > Actinopteri > Osteoglossiformes > Mormyridae > Hippopotamyrus > Hippopotamyrus pictus. The sequence goes on from JAODLC010000007.1 coordinate 1,287,279, forward strand.
GCAATATCTTAATTCCATTGCCAAGAGTTTCATATATTCTAAAGTGGAAAAACATATAATTTCAAGTTAAATTGTTCAGGAATTACTTGCCGGTTTCTACACGCTCAAGGAGGTCCAAATGCAGCTGCTCAGCACTGTCATCTAGTGAGCTGTCTTAGAGAATAACCATTAATGAATTACTGACTCCTGTTTTATCCATCTTTAAATTCATTAATGATCGGCATTCTTTAGCCTAATTGCTTCTGGCACTGCAGTTAAAACACAGCGGTGGAAGCGGCATGTTGACAAGTCCAAAGGATTATGGGGTATGCACACGAAAGCCATGACGGGGGCCATAGCAGCGGCAGCCCCACTAATGCAAGAGAGACGCCGTGAGCAGGTGAAGGAGACCTTCGCTAGCAAGCTGTCGGGGAGAGGCTCTGTACTGTAAGACTGGCTAAAGGGTTCAATTCAGAACACTGTCACACATCTGCCAAAAGGAAACTACAACGTTTTATGGGAACTGTTTAAAAAAAAAATAAGACATCATACTATTTTTGCAGAGAGAAGCTGATCTATATAGTGCATACATGCACAATAAGATGCATTATGAGGTCATAAATGAGTGGTACTTATGTTTAAGAGGACAGATTTCTACAGACACAAAGGTGCAAAGTTCAGGTTCATACAGTACAAATCCAGACCAACATATTAATTCAACCAACCAGTTGAATATAAAGAGTCACATTCACAGAGGACTCAACTGGTATGTTGAAGCAAAAAAAAATGAAAACAATTAAACAGAAATTAAGATTCCTCCAAATATATGTTACACATTTAAAGGAATCTTTATTTCGGTTTCATTTATAAAAGCAGTATGAAGTTTTTCTTTGACATCCCTACCACACACATGAGAAAATCATACAAACACACAGACACACACTTTGTGAGGTTTGCATGTGACTCTGTGCCACGTGCCGTCCAGCCAGCCGTAGAGGCGGAGCACTCACCAGCCCATCACATGTGCTGATGGCCGCATGGCCCTTCCCAGAGGAGCCACCCCACACCTCCCCGATGAAGTAGCAGAGGGAGTGGCTGTGAGTGTGGATTTTGGTCCCTTCCAGGCCACCGTACCTCCTCTCTGTGAGGAAGCCAGGAGCCAGCAGGTAGGGATTGAGGGTTAAGTTGAGATTCAGGTCTTGGTCCCCATACTGCAGATGGTAGAAGACCTGCTCTGGAGCCCCAGTGGTCCAGGAGGTGTCCCTCCGCCGAAGCCGGCTCACGCGGTGAGACACAAAATTCGACACAAAGCGGCCTGCCAGGTCCACTCTTGTGGGGTGAACAACCTCATATTCAAGCAACCCTTGGAGAATGTCCTCTGAAAGGGAGACCAAAGACGGTCGTCATTGCACTGTTTACTGAGAGTTACTGCAGACAAAACACCAGCAAGATGCCAGGAAGGGACAAAAAGGGCTACACAGTAAAAACACAGGAATATTATGAGGTGATGGGTGTATTTGAAGTTGCCACATCAGAAATCACAAGCATGCAAGTCATACAGGCTAATATGAGCTGGAAACATTATCTGTGATCAATGCAAGTAGCCCGGTGTTGATATCTAACAGTGACTGACCAGCCCCTATCGCTGCTGCTACCGCTATGTTTAGCCTGTTTCACGTTTAAAAGATGTAATCTACTTTGTGGGCAACCTGCTGGGGATCCCCACCTTGGGGGGCCAGGGGTCACCACATCCCCACAGCAGTGAATCATGACCCCCAAAGAAAGAACGAGGGGGCTGGCAAACGATTAACGCTGATGATCCAGCCCGAGCTGTGGCTGCACCATAAGGCTCCCACCTACCATACATCAACTGCCATCCAAGGCCCATTAGCTATGGAGGTGCTACATTTAGCACAGACTATACCAGTTAGCTACACTTAGCAGCCACTGTGCTTTTACAGTACCTTCCTTTCTTAATATGCTGCTATCCAGCCACTTCAAAGCTGAAGATTCAACCCTTTATTAAGTCAAAGCAGAGCTGGACAAGATACTGCACACATACAAAAGAAGGCTTATGAACCTCTTTGATACCCAGAACCACAACAGAGCTCATACACGCCTCAGAGCTACAGGCATCGAGCGATGTGCAAATCAGCATACTGGCAGGTGGACTAGCATTTCCACGCTCCCAGTGCTAATGCTAATTGATAATGCAAAGGAGGATGTACCTCCAACTTACTTTGCAAACCTACCATCTCATATACAAATGGTTGTTTTGTCTTAACTCATTTTAGCTTCTAATCTAGGGCCTCTGTCAGGGTCGGTCCCATGTGTCTTTTCCCCATTTGGACAGCAGTTCCCCCCGCCCCACCCCACCCTACCCTACACACACACACACACACACACACACAAATTCACACTCTATTGGCAATTCAAAGACGCCAATTAGCCTAAATGCACGTCTTTGAACTGTAGGAAGCCAAAGATTGGTAGGATTTTAATTTCCAGCTATGGAAGTGAAAAGCAAAAGGACTACTGACTATGCCACCCATAGAAAATTAATCTTCTAATTGCTAATTAATAATATAATTACTCACTACTAGCAATTACTAATTATTATAAATGTAATTAGTCCCAATTTTTAATTACTCTAATTATTGTGTCAAGGAGTTAAGTTTTTAAGGAAACCCAGTGACAATTTCTGTGGTACTAAGTGAATGTGACAAGCTACAGTTTGGCAATCTGGGGAAGAAGTCAGCTATGCAACATGCAATCATTTGCCTTTAGAAAAACTGTTTACATGCACAAATATTCCAACTTGTGCTCCAAGTGCGGTGCATTATATCCCTTCACAAAATCTGCACTTGAACAGGAGGGAATAAAAAACACAATGTTTACAATCAGGGCATCTGTGACAAATGACGGCATAAATGTCACAATGTTGTTGTTGTTGCTAAGCCTAGTGAACTGGAAGCCATCAGTGGCCGGTGACAGGAAAAACTCAGGGAACCCCATTTGGCAGCATTTCGTTGCCCGATTTCCATTCATGTGAACAATGTATAGTTTCCCTAAACCTGGCTGCAAAGTAAAAGACGCTGCATCGCTAACCTGCTTCATGCTTCATGTTTGGGGAAAAGCCACATTTCCAAAACCGATACAAAACGTTAAAGGAAGTCTAAACAAATTCAGTGATTAGAGAGATTATATACACTAAGAAGCGTCATCTTTATCTCAGAGAATCGGTAACAAGATCCGAGAAGTGTTTTTCATCATTAAATTATGAATTATTATGAATTAGACCCGATTTTCGGTCCGCTCCACTTGTTAAAAGAAATCCGGTGCCACTAAGCAAAGTAGTTTTGAAAGAAACCGGTCGTACTACTGTCAGTAGGGGCGCCTACATCGATCGAACCTCGCCGGCAGCCTAACGCCAGCTTAGTAACCTGATGCTAAGTACTTCATTCACTGCTTAGTCAAAGAATCATTTTCATCATGCACATCGTGATTAAACTCACCTTGTGTATGTGCAAGTCCAAAGGTTTTGTCGTTTTCCAGCATAGCGAAAATCCCTGCCGCTACTAGTAAACGAATAAGAGAAAAAGTTTTACTAAAAACGTGCCATCTCCACTCCGAGTGAATCAACATGTTGCAGCGCAAATCCTGACACACTAAATCCTTCTCTTGGAAGAATTGAATGACATTTCATGCATACGTAAGGTTCTTCAAAGAAATCTTTATCTAACTTAAAATGTTTTACAAACGTCTTGTCGCGACAAAACGCTACAAAATTATAATAAAAATTCTTTTTGACAAAGCCTAACTAATGGTAGAAACCCCCAGTTCTGCAGCAGGGAAAAGGGGCTCCCTTGCCGGGATTCTCCACTTGTTTGTATTGATGTTTGCCGAAGGACTACCCCTTCCCAGCCTGTCCTACACCCCTACGCAATCCGGCTAGTACGCAAGTTTTTCTTTCGATGCAAAACTTCTCAGAGACACACCCTCCTCTGATACTTTGGTAGCTGTTGTGGGAGGACTTCAACGCAAAGATTTCTTTAACTGTACAGCTAATAAAGCGAAAGATACAAACATTAACTCCGAAGTAATTACACAATGAAATTAACGCACGGCAACAAAGCCTAATATAAGGGCAAAATACAGTATATATTTTAACTTAAATTCAAGAACGGTCTAAACTGAGTTTTGTGTATAGCCTATGTGATGTGCTTTGATATCTAGATGGACCGATTTTTTATGCCCTGGAGATTCTGTATATCCTGGATGCCGCCGAACTGGATGGATTGCACAGCAAACAATGCCCTGTGCCGGATATGATAGTATAAACACTCTGCAAGATTCATGAAGCTGTATGCGGAAAAAAACTTAGACTTTCGATACGAGGAGTCTAGTGTCCTTTCGTGGTACCTTTGATGTTACCTGGACATTTCTGCTCCTCTACAGCAAACACCCGCGTGTTAGGTTACTAATGACTATAGCCGCAGAAATATTTATGAATTCAAGCCTTACGAAACCGAGCCTTCTGCTGTCTAAACCACATGTACTGAAAGAAAGAAAGAAAGAAAGAAAGAAAGAAAGAAAGAAAGAAATAAGGTTGTTTGAAGCCGGTGTGCTGCCTATAGTATCATCTTTACTATACTATCATTGTTTGCAGCTAAAAGTAGCCTAATACCCAGAAAACATTGTTCTCTATCGCTAGCTGTGCAGCTAAAAACAATTCTGACAGCGTTTTTCCACCGATGAACATTTAATCTCTAGTTTTCTGATCATGAGTTAAGTATCACAGTATTAAACTGTATTAAATGTTAGTACGTTTTAAATTATTTTATATGCTATTAATTGCAATTTAGTGCCTAGGAGGAAAAGCCTGCAGAATACACAATTGATTTTTAGCAATCGAAAACTATTTGTTTGGCGTCAGCACCCTCTAGCGAAATATCAGTGAAATGCAGGACTGGCGCAATCTCGTATTGCAATCGCTACACTCCACGCTTACTTCAATTTAAATACGGCGGCACGGAGTAGGGTACTGAGTTGCAGGATCGTAAAGACGGAATAAAAAACTCTAATGCTCTAAAATCAAAAACATGTGACTGTTTCATCAAACAATTTAGTAAATGTTGCTACTGCCTTTGAGGTTATAGAGTAGCGCGCTGTAGGGAGGGTGATAATATCACTGCTGGGCCCCTGAACAGAGCCCCACCCATAACGGTCCAGCAGCGCTAGGTGAAGGGCGGACCGCAGACCTGGCTCTCATCTGTACAGGAAGGGATATGCGACAACCGAGGAGTCGCTGTGCACCTCTACAGACACTGCTGGCGGAAACGGGTAATCATTATCGGCTACATTGGCGGGATAATAAATATGTTCAGAAAAGGAAATACTCAATGAAGATCAGTCGAATGTTTTGCCATATTTTTTTAATACACAAAGGGTTCACCGCTTATGAGAGCTCTCAGCACTGGCAAGGGGAGCAAAAAGCTTCACCAAACCCAGCAACAGCAATAAATATCTACAAACTCACTGGATAACTAGCTGTATATACAATATATTAACTGTAACAAATCATGGTATCTTCTTAAAGGATTTTTTAAATATTCGCGTTTCTCCGACAGCGGTACGCCTGGATCGTGCGGTTGCTGCGCCTATAACAGTACATGCATGTGTCTGGAGGCAACTTGTTACACCGTACAGCCAAATTAGACGCATAAAAAGAAAAAAAGCAAGTTAATATTTTGGTAGTGGAATGTAAGCTACCTGAAATAATTTAACAAAATTAACAAGTACCGTGCTTTTTTTTAATGATATATAGCAATGCCCTGAAAAACTGAAGATAACCCTAAGAAAATACTTTTCCATTAGTTATTTTTTCTGCCTTTATTCCCTTCAACACCAATACAAACTTTATGTCAATCAAAAAGCTTTGAACCAATCCTTGTTTTCCAGGGGCCGGCGCCTGCAACACGCGCTGTACAAAGAAGCCGGCGCGCGGCGGCGGTCTGACAGACAGACCGTACCTATAAACTGCAGGAGCTGTCCATGCTGTTGACCTTAGAGATAACGGTGCGACGATGCTCCGTTTCTGAAATACATCAGCAATTGTGTGTGATGTCTCAACTTTGGTTATTAGGCAGTCCAGGTCTTTAACCTGATCCCTGATATGCAATCGGCGAACAACTTGGTTTTAGTGAAGGCACCAGGGGTATCGTCCCTGACAAAAAGGATGGTGGAGATCAATTACACTGACGTCTTCAACAGGTCTTTCGCGGACCAGGAGCGATTCAGCAACCTGGAGGACATTGATGTTATTGCTGACGGGACTCCGGTCCTCAGGATCATCATTTCAGTAGTTTACTCTGCTGTGTGTGTTGCCGGCTTAGTGGGAAACTTGCTTGTATTTTTCCTTATGAAAGCAAGGCAGGGTAGGAAGAAATCCACAATAAACTTCTTCGTCCTTAACCTGGCTGTTACGGACTTCCAGTTCGTTTTGACTCTGCCTTTCTGGGCTGTAGACACCGCCCTTGACTTCAGCTGGCCGTTTGGCGATGCGATGTGCAAGATCATTCTTTCCGTGACCGTGATGAACATGTACGCCAGCGTGTTCTTCCTCACCGCCATGAGCATCACCCGCTACTGGTCTGTCGCTTCAGCCCTGAAGAGCCGCAGCTGGCGGCCGCGCTGCTCGGTGCGCTGGGTGAGCGCGCTGCTCTGGCTCTGCGCTACCGCGGCTACGGCACCAACTTCCATGTTCTCCACAGTGACAAGTATAGCCGGGGAAAAGCTCTGCCTCCTTAAATTCCCCGACGGCCAGCACTGGCTAGCTCTCTACCATCTCCAGAAGATACTGGTAGCATTTGTTTTGCCTATGCTAATAGTCTCGGCGTGCTATTTGCTGCTCCTGCGGTTCATCCGACAGCGGAGCATGAACAACAATTATCCCAAGAGGAGATCCAAAGTCACCAAAACCGTCACCATCGTGGTTCTCTCCTTCTTTCTCTGCTGGATGCCGAACCACGCTATCACCTTCTGGGGGGTCTTAGTTAAATTCAACATGGTACGCTGGGATAAGGCGTACTACACCATCCACACTTACGTGTTCCCTCTTTCGGTCTGCTTAGCTCATGTCAACAGCTGCTTAAACCCGGTCCTGTATTGTCTCATGAGAAGAGAGTTCAGAATGATGCTGAAGGATTTGTTTTGGCGAATTTCTTTACCTGTTATACATAATAGTAATACAATGCGCCCTTTTTCTGACGAATTACAACCACAACATGAAAACACGCAAAACGTTATTCATCTCAATGTCATTGCCACTGAACAGTATAGACTATCCACTATTAATGGACAATGGGAAACAGAAATAAACAAATGAAATGCGTGTAAATTGATTCAGTATTTAAACGGATAAGCACAACTCACGGTAACCTTTTTAGCAGCAGGCTGCATTATGTGCCAAACTGTAGATAAATACATGAGCTTGACTTTGAGTCGTTTATTTTTGCTTTTTGGAGCTTTTGCATAAAGTGTTCATCTTGTTTTCTGGAAAAAAATATTGAAAAGAGCTAGAAGAAATACTGGAAAGATAGAAGAGCCGAAACCTATGATTGAACTGAATAAATCCATATACTGAATCCAGCCATATTTTCTGTCATATACAAGAATTAAAGTCGCTCGCCTTTTGTATAGACTACTGCAGTATTGTCTCTGCTAAGGTTACTTCCACCTCCACCGTTCGTTATGAATATGTTTTATCTTTCAAATAGGCTACACACTTCAGCTTTGTATTAAACAATGTTCTCGTATGCTATTCAAGATTTATATGTTTACGACACAGGGACAGGTGTGTGTTCATGTTTTGTCTAAATTTCCAAAATATCTGACATCATATTCTGCATTAAGTATGATTCAGCTGTAATTGTAAAAGGTGTAACTCTTGAGTGAAACGAATGTAAAAAGAGTCAAGGAAACAAAGCTGCATAATAAAGTTGTTCTTTATTATTCATGTCCACGTGACGGTTTGCTGCTCTTTATTTACGGCGTCTTTTATATTTCAAACGTTATAGATGGACTTATGTGCTCCAAACGCTCTTACTTCCCTCCACTCACCGGTTTACTCACGTTAAAAAGTGTATTGCCAGTTGCACGGATGATGTAACTAACAACAAAATGACTAACAGCAACATGATACTATTTTAGAAACGCTTTTAACCTGAATAGTTTTAATTATGCTTCAATAGCTAAATGTATAACGAATCATATAGGCTATACTTTTGCGCGAATTATATAGGCTACTAGACGGTGACATCCAAAATTAATTAATTAGGTATGCCTTTCATATAGCAATTAGCAGGCTTAGCGGTGCTGAAAACATAACCATAAAACAAAACAGAGAATGGAACAGTATACAATAATAGTTTTACTTAAATTCGGTTTTAATTGTGACATAAAATGTTTAACTGTCAATAAAAAGCTTTTTTAGTACCTATTTTGGCGCACAAAAGCGTAGCTGACTGGGCGGTGCAGAGGCAGGGGCAGTTAAAATGGGGGGGGGGGCTAATACCCTATATTTTGCATTTAGTTAAACTGTATGTTACTTTTATTTTTTATCTAAACTGAATTTGGGGCAGCATGGCTGGTACAGCAGTTAGCACTGTTGCCTCACAGCTGTGGGATCTGGGTTGAAATCTCTGCCAGGGTTCTCTGTGTGTGGAGTTTGCATGGTCTCCCCATGTCATTGTGGGGTTTCCTCCTGGGACTCTGGTTTCCCCCCACAGTCCAAAAACTTGCTGAGACTAATAGCATTTGCCGAATTGCCCAAAGGTGTGTGTGAAAGAGAGTGTGCCCTGTTGGCACCCTGTGATGGGTTGGCGCCCTGTGATGGGTTGGCGCTCTGTGATGGGTTGGTGCCCTGTGATTGGTTGGCACCTGTCCTGTGCCCATAGGCCTCTGACCTCCTGTGACCCTGAATATGATGAACAGTTTCAGAAAACGCATAAAATGAAGATACTGTTGACACTTTAAATACTGTCAGCAGTATAATTAGTGCCGACAGAAGCCCACATGATACCTGAACATCTGCTCCTTTTGCTTGGACAATTGAAAGCACCCCCCCCCCCACCATCCATCCATCCATTTTCCAAGCCGCTTATCCTACTGGGTCGCGGGGGGTCCGGAGCCT
>JAODLC010000007.1:1296550-1311606 GCA_026781145.1 Hippopotamyrus pictus
CATTTTCCAACCCGCTTATCCTACTGGGTCGCGGGGGGTCCGGAGCCTATCCCGAAAGCAACGGGCACGAGGCAGGGAACAACCCTGGACAGGGGGCCAGCCTATCGCAGGGCACACTCACACACCCCCCCCACCACCCTTTGCCAATTTAGTTTGACCAGGGGTAAGACCTGTCAAGACGGTGAACAGGCTTCTGTGATGTAGAGACAGAGTCAAACAATAAGGGAGTCTCCCTGGGCGAGGTCGCACAGATCAGTCTGACAAAACAGTGACGAGGAACCAAAACAACAAACAGCTAATTCAGTGTAATTACATAAATATACTGAACATGAGTAAAACCCCGCTGAACAAACTACACAGCTCTCGAGGTCTATACCTCAACCACGGCTTCCTGCACAGGCTACAGTGTTCTGATTTTTCCTTGGCCTGCCAAATCAGGAGTCAGGAGCCACTCGTGTAGATCGTCCCATTCAATCTTTTTCAGTTTTTCTTGTTTCAGCCAAGGCTGGAGCCCTGCAGCAATGCCTCACACGCTGCTTTACACTGATTGTAATACATTCATCCTTTAACAATGAATAATCTCATCACTTAAGCATCATCATTCCCTCAACCATTCACCATCATTGTTTTCTCCCTTAATCCACACCTCTAGGTGATAAGGTTGTCAATCATTTCTTTGCACTGTCTGGCAAACTCAGACAATTCCCTTCTCTTCAGCAGCAAATATAGTGATAAGCTGAAGAGCTAATTAAGGTGGATGTTCATATAACCAGGGCTAAAATAAAAGAGCCAACAGAAACTAACCAAAGGCTAACATAAGGTGCAGATACATAGATAATTGATTACATTATGATGATTACATTCTAATGATTACATTATGAGTATTTGGCATGCTTTTTGATAATATCCAAATGATTACATTTTCTCACAGTTTCTCAGTACTAAATAATATTCCATACTTAGAATAATGACCTTTCTGAGGTTAAGCAGTTTATTGTTAATTTAAAGATCGACCTTCCTAGAGAGCTGCAGTTTTACCAGTAACTGACCAATTACTAGTCATAATTAATGGTATCTGGACAATGAGACAAAAATAGTTCATATCCAAATATGAGAATCAACCAGAGTTGCCAGTTTCAGTCAGCTGGCCGGCGTGAGATTTTCTGTATCAGACAAGTTTGCACACATCTTTACATGTATATAACAGTTTTATCACCTTGAAAATAGCCTGCAGAGCTTGTAATCTGGGGGTGGTGCAGTAGTTAGCACTCTTGCTTTACACTTCTGAGACCTGGATTTGCGTCCAGAGCTCCGTGTGTGGAGTTTGCATGTTCTACCTGTTTCATTGTGGGGTTTTCCTCTTTTGGTTTTTCCAACATACTGAGGCTAACTGGTGTTACCAAACTACCCATAGGTGTGAATGGTGTGTGAGAGTGCCCTGTCCTGAGTTTGTGCCCTGTCCTGAGTTTGTGCCCTGTCCTGGGTTTGTGCCCTGTCCTGAGTTTGTGCCCTGCCCTGCGCTGTTCCCTGCCTTGTGCCCACAGGCTCCAGACCCCCTATGACCCTGAATTGGATAAGCAGTTTCAGAAAACGGATGGATCGAGAAGCTGCAAACTAAATATTGTCTAGACCTGTGCAGTGACAGTCATAAATGTGCAATTACAATAAAGGTATTCTATTCTACTCTATTGTATTCTAGTGTTACATTGACTTATTGCTGAATTCTGAATGTCAGTTATTATTACCAGATCTTTTCATTAGAAATCCCTGGTCGACAATGTTCACAGAATCATACTTTGAATATAAGAAATTGTAAATAAACCACTAATAATAAATACAATGTAACAATTGAGAATAGTCACCGGTTCAGAGTCGGAGCCAATGGGAAGGCAAGGGGAAGCACCAGATGGGATAGCGCCCCCTCCCCTCTCCATTTTCATTGGCTCTGAACGACGTCAATCATTGAATGCGGAACATAGTTTTCCCAAACGAACGGAGTTATAATTTTAGTAATTCCCAGTATTTACCACCAGGATTGGATGAATAAAGTATTATGTTATCTTAAATATTCAGGTCCCACCTTGTTTATCGCCCTCTAGGTTTCCAGGAAAAATAGTTAGTCGCAGTTGCAGGACGGGGGCATTTTGAAGTTACACAGCTGCTTCCTGTACTTTATCCTGGGCAAAGGTGAAAGGTGTCATGAGGCGTACTGATAGACCTGGGGGAGAAGGAATAACAGCTGCAACACTGACATATATGTCCGTCTGTCGGTGAACGACTGACAAGAAACTGAAGCATCGGTGTAGCGGAATGAAGCGGAAGCGCGTCCTGATCAGCGGGGTCTGCGGGTTCTGATCGCGCGCTGCCCGTCTTCTTTCACTTCTCGCCCCGTGCGCTAGCTCGTGAGCCTTCTGCATCATTAAGAGCTTATCTGGAATATTCCCAAAGGTTAATTTTATCCTTGTTTTATATAATTTTATTTCTGTATTTTTAAAACTGCGGGGCAGTTCTGGGAAGGCGGCATAGCTTTCGTTTCAGGCGGAGCGAACACGGAAGAGACGGAGAGCGGCTGGTTGCCTGGCCGCTGCCGGAGCGCCGGGGGACGCGGGCATTCGGCGGCTCACCAGCACTGCAATGCTTTCACCTCAGCGCAAGGGCTCGCCTTAAGTTTTTAATGGGAGGCGGCCTGAGTAGTGCTGAAGCCAGCGGACTATTCTCACGACGAAGGCGGAGGTGCCGGCGACCGGGCGGGCCGGAATGGATTCGCTGGCCGGCTATGTGTACAAGGCGGCCAGCGAGGGCCGGGTCCTGACGCTGGCCGCCCTGCTGCTGAACCACTCGGAGGCTGAGACCCGGTACCTGCTCAGCTACGTGACCCAGCACGCAGGCCAGCGCTCCACGCCGCTCATCATCGCCGCTCGCAACGGCCACGCAAAGGTGGTCAGGCTGCTCCTGGACCACTATGGGGTGGATACGGAGCAAACTGGCACAGTCAGATTCGATGGGTTAGTATTGTTTTTAGTTTAAAATGCACTTTCAGAGCCTGTCATGCCAACTTAGGTTTGCGAAATTAATTCACAGTTTGACTTATAGGTGCTTCTGTGGGTGCATTTTTAAAATAGTATATTGGAAACTTGTACTCATACCATGTAAATTATGTTTATAAAGGACTACATGTTTGCTATTTAGGTACAGCAGAAGCATAGTCTGATTTGCTTGGTTGATTGTTGGCTGTTAAACAGGAACTGTCATTTTTTCCTTTTGATTCTCAGGTATGTGATAGATGGTGCCACAGCCCTGTGGTGTGCAGCAGGGGCCGGTCACTTTGAGGTGGTGCACCTCCTGGTTTTACACAACGCCAACGTGAACCATACGACGGTCACCAAGTCCACGCCCCTGCGGGCCGCCTGCTTCGATGGGCGCCTGGCCATCGTGCGTTACCTAGTGGACCACCATGCCGACATCAGCATCGCCAACAAGTACGACAACACCTGCCTGATGATCGCTGCCTACAAGGGCCATGCGGACGTAGTCCGCTTCTTGCTGGAGCGGGGGGCCGACCCAAACGGCAGGGCCCACTGCGGGGCCACGGCTCTGCACTTTGCTGCGGAGGCTGGCCACCTGGACATCGTAAAGGAGCTCGTGAGCTACCAGGCTGCCATGGTGGTCAACGGCCACGGCATGACTCCGCTGAAGGTCGCAGCTGAAAGTTGCAAGGCCGATGTGGTGGAGCTGCTGCTCTCCCACGCTGACTGCGACCCCGAGAGCCGCATTGAGGCCCTGGAGCTGCTGGGCGCCTCCTTTGCCAACGACCGAGAGAACTATGATATCCTCAAGACGTACCACTACCTGTACCTTGCCATGCTGGAGCGTCACAGGGATTTGTCCCGTGTCATTCCCAAGGAGGTACTGCCACCCATCGAGGCGTACGGAAGGCGCAGGGAATGCCAGACCCCGCAGGAGCTGGAGTCCATTAGGCAGGACCGCGACGCCCTGCACATGGAGGGGCTGATCGTGCGTGAGAGGATCTTGGGCTCGGACAACATCGACGTCTCACACCCCATCATCTACCGCGGAGCCGTTTACGCCGACAACATGGAGTTTGACCAGTGCATCCGCCTGTGGCTACATGCGTTGCACCTGCGGCAGAAGGGCAACCGCAACACCCACAAGGACCTGCTGCGCTTTGCCCAGGTCTTCTCTCAGATGATCCACCTGAACGAGCCGGTGAAGGCGCGCGACGTGGAGCTAGTGCTGCGCTGCAGCGTGCTGGAGATCGAGCGCAGCATGGCCCGGCTGGAGACCTCGCAGGACCCCGACGTGCCCTCGGCCGTCGACAACTATGAGTCCAACATCTTCACCTTCCTCTACCTGGTGTGCATCTCCACCAAGACGCAGTGCAGCGATGAGGAGCGGGCACGCATCAACAAGCAGATCTACAACCTGATCCAACTGGACCCGCGCTCACGGGACGGCTCGTCACTGCTGCACCTGGCCATCAGCTCCAGCACGCCCGTGGATGACTTCCACACCAACGACGTGTGCAGCTTTCCCAGCGCGCAGGTCACCAAGCTGCTGCTGGACTGCGGGGCGCAGGTAAACGCCGTGGACCAGGAGGGCAACAGCCCCCTGCACATCATCGTGCAGTACAACCGGCCCATCAGTGACTTCCTCACGCTGCACGCCATCATCATCAGCCTGGTGGAGGCCGGGGCACACACTGACATGACCAACAAGCAGAAAAAGACCCCGCTGGACAAGAGCACCACGGGCGTCTCGGAGATCCTCCTCAAGACTCAGATGAAGATCAGCCTGAAGTGCCTGGCAGCGCGTGCTGTGCAGCAACACCGCATCAGCTACCGCAACCAAATCCCAAAAACCCTGGAGGAGTTTGTGGAGTTTCACTGATGGAGAACTAGCTCTTTTTTTTAAATTAATTCAAATGGTGCTGGGGCTGATAGTATTTTATCAAAATCTGCATTGTTGAATAACATGCTTTATTTTATGATGGATTGGGGGGGGGGGGTTTGTTCTTATTGATCCAAGTACCAGGTCTCTTTAATACCATGATCTCAGCGATGCCACATTTTTGCATACCAAACATACCAAGACGGTGAGTAACGTCACTCTGCGGATGGTTTTGTTTACCGGTGAAACCTAACAGCTCACCTCTGAGTGGGTGTAAACGTCACATTGGGTGTTAACAAAATCCAGACAAGTGCTCAGACAGTCACCTTGCTTGCAGTCCATGCAAAGCAAAGGCCTTGTTTGATGGATTTTAATGTGAATGTTTTTTTCTACATTGCTTTGCAGAAATACTGTTGCTTATTAAAACTGTGCGGCTTGGCTTGCAAATAGAATCGCGCTGTTCAGGGCTGATTTGTTTTGGTTAGTTTGGGTTAATTTAGGTGAGGACAAGCCTGTGTAATGGCCAGCCCCACGCAAGGGGGGTGGGTGTGTGTGTGTGTGTGCGCGCATTCTGTGGATGTGTGGGAATACCAGCTTGGGAATATAGCCAGTTCGGCCTACGTGGGACAGCATGTTTGTATTTTGAAAGAAAATCTCTGTAATCTCTCAGAAAAAAAAAATGAATGTACTGATCACACCCATGTCACGTTTCTGTCCACACATTTTCCTTCTGGTAAATAATTTTCAGTGATTGCAAAGGTTGAATCTATGGTATTTCTGTTCATTCTGGTACTTGTTTTTTTGATATTTTAATTATGAAATGTTTGGTTTCCATGTTTCTCAAGACTGGTCTTCTTGAATACAGAGCACAGCTGTCTTTATGCTCATTTGATGGAAACACAGATTTTTGTATACATCTAGATTGCACTTTATTCTTGTTTTTTTGGTAACCTGAATATATATATTTAAGATTGAAAGGTATTTTGATTCAAATTTGTAAAACCCTAGCAGGAAGACCTCCCAAAGCTAAGATTCATCCACTTTCATACTGCTTGTTCACCTCACTTCTTATGGTTGTCTGATTATACTTTGAAAACACACCTGCATATTCTCTGAAAAGTGGATTCATGTTGTGCTTTAACATGAAAAACTGAAATGGCAGACGTTTAGGTTACAGCTGTGCTGCAGAAGTCTGGCTCTGTGTCATCAGAGACGCTGTGTGCATTGGGGCCTCCTGCACAGGAGCCACAAGGGCTGGGGGGGGGGCTGGGGGCATAGCTTGGCAGTTCTTGTCACAATAAGCACCGAATTCACAGGCCCCTCCTGGTGACCGGGACCCAAACCTGTGGGCTTTCAGCTCCGGCTCGACTCGTATTTATTCTCATTTTGTAACTTGGGCTGTGGTGTTTTTTTTCACAGGTCATTACCAGAAATTAAAAGACGGAAAGATAAAGCCTGAAATGTCTTTTAGGATCCAAAAGCTTGTTGATATGGTTTTCTTGTTCCCGTTCTTGAGATGTCAAATGCCATTCATTGTTAGGGAGATAATTAAGACATTAATCCCTGCTGTCCCGGGTTCTCCAGTTCGGTGTTTGACACTATGCAATTGTTGTCGTTTACGGAGTATGACAAGGACAGAATTCAAAGGAAAGGAGTCCTCTGTTATCACGGTTTGCTCTTTGTGACTAAGATAAAAATGACAGTTTAAAGACACCAATTTAAGGTCCATGTGGTGTGAAGGGGAACAGATCTACAGCAGAAATTATCAGTGTCAGGCTACATTCAATCTGTAGGGTTAGTATACATATTAAAACATGGTTAGGGGCTCATTAAATACTTTTACATTTTTATATTCCAAGTTATTAACATACATATTGAGAACGTGGGCAAGATAATGAATAAATATTTAACATTGTTTTGCTCGATGACTGCACAAATTCATGATGTGGTTAAGCAGATATGACACGGATGATCTTACAGAAATCCGAAGGCTGTATCCATCAAAAAAACAACTGGTTTAACTGTACAATGTGCATATCCTTTCTAACTGAAGGCTATTTGTTGTGTGAAGCATTTTGGTACAAACTAACTTGCCAGAAACAGGAAAGCTACACCGCAGCGCTTGTGGAAGTAGAAAAAAAAAAATCATCAGACCATATAAAAGGTACTTGGCTATTTACAAAATTCAAGTTTATACATCGTAAAAGTGCATCTACATGTAAGCATGATCTGCAAAGTCTTCGCAGCTTATTAATACATTGTTACAAATCAGGTAGGTGAGAATCTAAAAACCAATTTAAGAAACTAGGAAACTACTCCTCATCCATTGAGAGGTATCTGTTACTAAAAACGGGAGATCTGGATACCAGTATTCTCAGGGCTATCGACGGGAACATTTCAATTTCGCGCGCTTTCCTTGTGCTGAAGACACCGTTGCCTTCTGATTGCACAGCTGAAGGGCCTGCTGTTCAGTCCAGTGCCCGTCTTCAGTCCACTGCAGTGTGGCCATGTGTTCCTTCTGGTGGGGCCCTCATTTGTTCACTCCTTTCAGCCATGAACTGCTTTTCTCCCACCAGTTGCAGAAGGATCACAAGGGGTTCCGGTCCACACACGGACACAAGTGTGAGAGGAGGGAGATCGCCATCCTCAGAAGGGTGTTTCATAAATTACCTCCTGATTTGTCAGGACAAATTACAGCCTCTTCACAATCACAGAAGCACCTCCTCTGTAGGTGAGGTAATGAGGATCCAATCCCATTTTCATCCATGAGATGCTGGTGAAGGGAATACAGTATGGGTGGGAGCTGATTGGTGCAGAGGTGAAAAGAGGGCGGGCTGAGCTGCGCATGTCTGGTTGGTTCTGGGTCAGCAGTGAGTCTCAGTGGAGGACCAGTTCTCCCAGTGCACAAAATGCAGTTATGTCTCATATGGACTCAGAGCTGTCGGCGGACTCTGTCTTGGATGGTCCCTGAGTGTTGGGCCAGCTTGTTCCTGGGATGCGGGCTCTGTTACCGCTCCTCTACCACTTTCCCGTTGGCCTCCTGTTCCTCCTCCTCCCGCCGTTTCTGCCTCTGGAAGAACCCCAGCTGGGAGGATGGAGGGAGGGGGGTGCGAGGAAATGAACTGAAGGAACAGTGATGTTTGTAAGGTAACTTTTCCATCCCAGTGCAGCCTGCCTTACCTTCCACAAGGCCAAGATGAGCAGGGCCAGCAGTAGGAGCCCCCCGAGGGTACTCCCAACTATGATCCATATGGGAACACGATGATCCTCCTCTTTTCTAATCTCCAGAATTATCTGAGGCAGCAAGGCAAGGAAGGGACCCCCAAAGGTAATCAAGGTTTAATTGGATTAAACAGTGTTTTGTCTGTGCAAGTGTTACAAGGATAAAACATCATTTTAAAACGATATTTTATATGCCGTTCAAAGAATTTATCCCACAGAGTTTGTAATTGTTTTACCACAGACTCTGGGGAATAAAATGAATATGTTGAAGCCTAGAGACAGAAAACGGTTCCTCCATATATAATCATTCTGCAGGAGCTGCAGTTAAAGTTATAGACCTGAAGGGCAGATGTGATACTGCATGCTGTTTTCTGTCCTTGGGGCAAGCAGAAGCCCTCAGTGCTGAGTCCTGAGGTAAGTGAATGCTGTTAGCTACTACTCTCCAAAAGGTGGCAGCACAGATCAGCTTATCTGAAAATAGCAGAGCTTTCTTCTGGTGCCCTTGGTCCTTAAGCTTAGCGATATGTGCTGTGCAGTCAGACAGACGCCTGACTAAAACATGCTGCAGCTTGCCAGATTAAACGTGTGCGTAGCGCAGGTTGACGGCACCGAAACCCAAGCCATTTTGTCATAAAGCTTCAGGCACTTACGTGCCGCACTGGCTTGTCTTCTAGCAGGAACATGGGGCTGGGTGGATTTAGCTCTATGGATGCTGTGGTCACCACTTCCATGCTCCTGAACTTCAGCTGTCGGGACAAGTTTGAGAGCAAGTCAGCTCAGCCAGCAGGGGGCGGTAGCGGGCCCTCCGATTAAAGGAGTGAGCTGGGGACTCACAGAACTCAGGCTGTCCAGGAGCAACAGGCCGCCGATTGTTACAGTGACCCCCTTGTAGGCCGGCAGGTTGACGCTGCACTGTACGGGCACTGGCACATTGTCGGACATGTTCTGCGGGCAGGACGCAGAACGCTAACAGCTTGCAGAAACCGGGAACGGGTGGATCATTACAGCTATAAATAAGAGTGACTGAGGCGGGCGCTTTACCAGCTGTGGGGAGAGGGAGAGGTCCTCAGGGGGGTCCTGGCCCGGCGTCACATTATGACGGGGGATGCAGTGAGTGCCGTCTGTCTGATGGAAGCCAAGATCTCGTTAGGAGACGCTCCTCGCAAGGGAGCAAACGTGAGCTCCAGCTATGGTGAACAGCTTCTTTTCCATGTCAAGATGTTTGGAACACATGAGGCGCGCATTAACTCTGGAGTTAAGGGAGGGGGGGGGGGGCTGGCAGGGGCAGTAGGGACCGGCTTCCCAATTCCACGTGCCAAGGCCTGCGATAATGACGTTTCCATTGTTTCTAAGCCATTCCTTGGAAAGCAGTTAAAGGAGAATCACAGCTCTGAAGCTCAGGAGAAGGCGGCTATGGGGCTGACAAAGCGCAGCATCCGATACAGTGGCGGCCAATACAGCGGCGGCCGAGTGACAATACAGCGGCCGATACAATGATACAGCAGTGGCCGATACAGCAATACAGCGGCGGCTGATACAGCGGTGGCCGAGTGACAATACAGCGGCGGCCGATACAGCGGTGGCCGATACAGCAATACAGCGGCGGGTGATACAGCGGTGGCCGATACAGCAATACAGCGGCGGCTGATACAGCGGTGGCCGATACAGCAATACAGCGGCGGCTGATACAGCGGCGGCCGAGTGACAATACAGCGGCGGGTGATACAGCAATACAGCGGCGGCTGATACAGCGGCGGCTGATACAGCGGCGGCCGAGTGACAATACAGCGGCAGCCGAGTGACAATACAGCGACCGATACAGCAGCGGCCAAGTGACTCAGGATGTACAGCTCTGTCAGGAGGTGTGTAAGCAGCATGTGGGTCTCTCACCTGATCAATGTGGAAGTCAGTTATCTGTAAAACTGGCGTCTTGCTCTTCACCACCTGGGGCAGTTCGATGCTGAGATGCAGGTCTCTCACAGGAAAATAGCCCAGATTCTGTATCTATTGTGAGCACAGATAAGAAAAACATTAGTGGGCTAGTATCAGACAAATGAGCATCATCATTCCATTCTCTAAGCACTCAGCCTGCTCCGGGTCATGGGGCCCTGCTGACTCTCCCAGGCAGTATACTGCATGTCGTGGTTCACCCTAGACGCCAGTCCATCACACATACACCCACTTACACTCGATGGGCGATTTAGCCTAATTGCATGGGGGAAACTTGATAACCCAGAGGAAACCTATGAGGCACTGGGAGAAAAAATGCAAACTCCGCAAACACAGAACTGGGGGGTGGGGGGTTTGAACTCACAACCCTTGAAGTGCAAGGCATAAGTGATGCCCACTGACCCACCACGCCCACCTGGACAAGCTTATCGCAGAACAGCAATTCATATGCAGTTTAAAAGTGCTAGTGCCAAAGCCGCTGCAGAATATCTGAAGCATCTACTGCAGAAGCAGTGAAACCAGTGTTAGCCGCCTTCATGTTGTTCAGCGGGTAGGAAGCACTGACCTGGAAGGTGAAGTTAAAGGGGGCCCTCCTGCTGGTGGGCTTCTCCAAGGCACGCTCGCTTTTAATGTCACACCGAGAGGGGGAGGAGTCCCTGTGAATGGGGGAGCGGGAGACGAGTGTTACCCACCACAAGCTCAGCGTGGAGGGACTTTGCAGTGAGTCTTGGAGACTTACTGGCATTTCACTGCAATGAGGAAGACGCCAAGGTGACAAGACAGAGCAAACCTTGTAAAAAGAAGGTCGGCCTCATATCTCAGCTGGTGATATATGTCATTGTGATTGTCAGCTATGTTGACTTCCTCCCCATCACTGCAGAGGACAAACGGACATGTTTTTGTAAGTGCTACTGCTTAATTTCACAGTGAGGCATAATACAATGGCACGTATCTGAAGGGTGATGTATACCCATCCAGTATTGGAGGTGTTTTTCCCTGCACATTGTATCTATTGTAGATCAACAGATACAAGCGATTGCCTATATATTGTAGTGTTAGGCTGCCACATGATGATGTCAGCATTATTCGCTTCCTGGAGCGAGGTGGTCTCACCTGGCAGCCTCCAGCATCACCCGCACGTGATCGAGGAAGACTGAGCGGCTAAACTCAAACTCCAGCCGGAAAGATACCTGCATCAGAAGGTCAGAGGGTCATAAATCCGCACCGGTGCGTCACGTGCTGGACATGGGCCACACACAACACACATCTGTGCCATGAGATCCATGTTCAATCAGAAAAGGAAAAAGTAAGTTCTGGAAAAGCGGGTAGCTAAATGGAGACTCTTACTGAGCGCCGGCGAGGTGATCTTTATGAACTACTGTTTCCAAAAACAATACCAACTGATTTACAACAGATGCAGACCGAAAGGCCAGTACTGACCTGCAGCAAGTTCTTGGCTTGCAAAACCACAAAATTACCTCCCCCCCTCCACCACCGCCACACACTAAACTAGTCTGCAGCTCTGTGGGAACGACGTCACATGCACCAATAATCCTGTCACACTGGACATGGCCTAAAATGCATCTCCTCTCATGACCTCCAGCCTGACCGTGACTGAAACCAACTGAGCTTAAACACAGATGTGCGCATCTGTACACACCTGCCTATCTGACCCCCCCCCCCCCATGCATGCACACACACACTCGTCCACACACATGCACAGAGACATAGATGCACACACACTTACACACACATGCACACAGAAACACACATGCACAGAGACATAGATGCACACACACTTATACACACACCCACACACATGCACACACAAGCACACATGCACATAGACATAGATGCGTGCACACTCACACACACACATACATACATACAGCACAGAGATAATTTTACAGTGCATTCCTGTCACTGTCGTATCACTGCCCATTTTTCACAGGGATCAAAGACGGTCGGCATGGTTCATTTAAGCCTACGTAAGTACTGTACATGTTTACTGCGCTGTTTTACTCCGGATATAAATTCCGATGGATAAACAAAAATCGCAAAAAACAAACCCTCCTTAGGGTAAACAAGTGACTTTACACTGACCAAGGGGAAGAAAGATGAGTGCAGAATCATGGACACGCACTGTTTGAACCTAAGCCCCAAAACACAAGCGGCATCAGACACTGCAGAGGAACGCTCCTTCTGAGGGCCCATGAGCGAGACGAAGCGCACAGCAGCCCTGGCTGGGTTTATTCGAGGCCCTTGGGGCAGGGTTAGCACTAACAGTCATTCCCAGTGTGAGAGAACAGACTTGGAAAATATCAGTGTGCAGAATGTTGGTAATGGCTTCATCTCCTCCGTATTCTGGCACGGTTTAGCATGGAAAGAATCAAGCTCCCCCTGCACTGGGCCAAGATCTCCCAGCTCTGGCTGCTCCTGAATTCCGCTCAGCTCAGCCATGAGCAGCCAGAACATCCTTCTCAGAAATCCTCCTTGATATGCGAAGGTCTTCCATTCCATGTGCTACAATAACTATATGATCACTCAGCATTCATCTGCAGCAGTAGCCGAGCCCTTTGAAAAAAGCAGAGCTGCATTATTCCAGCACATAATGTTTATTAATTTTTTTTTGCTGAAATTATTTTGCAGCCTGGTCAGTTTACTATAGAGAAAGTGGGTAGAACTGTCATTAAGGACAGAGACTCGATGTTGTTGGTTCAAGTGCCAGGAGAGGCCCAGTTGTGCTACCCTGGAGCTGGGTACTTAACCTCAATTTCTGTAGTAAAATATCAAGGTGTAAAAACTGAAAATTGCTTTGGATAAAAATGCCAGTTAAACAACTAAATACCAGGTCAAAGGGGGAGAGCTGCAAGGAAAGAGAGGTAAGTGTGAGGGAGAGAGCTGCAAGGAAGGAGAGGTAGGTGTGAGGGAGAAAGCTGCAAGGAAGGAGAGATAGGTGTGAGGGAGATAGCTGCAAGGAAGGAAAGGTAGGTGTGAGGGAGAGAGCTGCAAGGAAGGAGAGGTAGGTGTGAGAGGGAGCGCTGCAAGGAAGGAGAGGTAGGTGTAATTAACTCGTTCTTCTATTTAAAAGCCCCACTCATTGTATAACATAGTGTCGCCAAGTCAGTCTCCACCACAGAACCCAAACAGAGCTCCAAAAAGACGAGGGGCTGGTGCCTGACTGCATGGCAAATAAAAAGTTCATTAAAAACAATTATTCTCAATATTAAATTTGTGCTTTTTTGGATATATTTAATTTATCCATGTCTCTGTTGTCAAACATGAGGATCTATATAAATTTATACATTCCTTAGGTCAGCTAAGACTCATTCTAAAATTAAATAATTATATTTACTTAGTAATTTTGGTTTAAGAATTTTAAGTCACTCAAGCCAACGATTCTTTTAAGTACCTCCTAAGTCAAGTTGAACTTTGTTTGCTAAGAGCACGCAATAAATTTGCCATTTTTGGGGTTTTAGAGCTGCTTTTATGAAGCGGCCTAAATATTTCATGAACATGACGGATGTTTTCCTTTCAGTCTTAACCTGAAGCCATCAGAGTTCATGTTTTCAGTGCCCTGCAGTGTGACAGCCTGCATGCCAACGCATTATACAAAGGACTGCCCGTTGCATGCCAGTGCTTTGCATGCTTGTGCTGTAAGGTGATGCTGGGTCTCACACACACACACACACACACACACACATATTGCGCGCGCATACACACACACACACATAGCGTACACACGCACATAGCACACACACACACACACACACAGGTTTGTCATTATATCTTTTTGGGGACTCTCCATTTTTAGGGGGAAAACTCTAATCCCAACATGATG
This sequence comes from Hippopotamyrus pictus, assembly GCA_026781145.1. Lineage (NCBI taxonomy): Eukaryota > Metazoa > Chordata > Actinopteri > Osteoglossiformes > Mormyridae > Hippopotamyrus > Hippopotamyrus pictus. Next base: position 1,310,472 of record JAODLC010000007.1, read on the forward strand.
ACCTAAACCCCTAACCTTAACCATAAGTAACCAAACAAAATATATTTAGTTTTAGTTTTTTGTTTACGTTCACAGATCTTTGTAATATAAACATAATCCACACACACACACACACCTGAGCCTGAGACCTCATGAAGGGCGAGCTGATGTTACACATTCTCTCGTTCCTCTTCCTGTCCTCACCACGACACTCAATCTTGATGTCAGAGTTGTCCTGGAAGAGAATCAGTAAGATAAATCTATCGCATCTCCACCTTCTCTCTTTCCCACATCCATTAGAAATACAGTAAATTATGCATAAAGGTCTGCGGAAGAAGACAGCTGAATCTGGAAGAGGGCAGAAGAAATCTGCAATTTTTCTTTGGTTTCGTAAAAGCAATTTAAATGAAAATAGAAGAGACCACAACTAAAAGCAATGAAAATAGTCTCTCCAATGGTGCATCAAATCTCTAGAAGTTATCATCTAAAAGCAGGATAGCCAGTGTGTCTTGGCCTGCATCTGATCGTAAGGAACAAGCCATGAAGGGCAGCTCTGGCTGACGTAACCAATCAGCTGAGTTCCTGCACGGTCGCTGAGTTCCTGCCCGGTCGCTGAGTTCCTGCCCGGTCGCTGAGTTCCTGCCCGGTCGCTGAGTTCCTGCCCGGTCGCTGAGTTTCTGCCCGGTCGCTGAGTTCCTGCCCGGTCGCTGAGTTCCTGCCCAGGCTCTTCCCCCAGTTCCCTACCTTTACTATCAGGCTGGAGAAGCGCAGATTGGGGCTGTAGGAGATGTTGAGGTGGGCGTTGTAGGCGTTCTCTCCTCGGTTCTCCAGACGCACCTCCACCAGCATCTTCCTGCGTGTCCCCTCCACCATCCGCTCAGACCCCCTCGTTGCCGACAGCTGCCGGCAGATAGCCGCCCTGGAGCGAACCGCTTGCCCGCAAAACTGCCTGCAGGACAGTGGAAATGTCACACGCCCCTCAGGAGACAGGAAATCCTCCGTGTGTCACATGCTCATTTTATTCAAATGCGCTCCAGCACGGTGAATTACCTTAACACCGTGCATCAGGGGGCCATGGATACCCCGGTAGAATTTGGGGGCCCAGCATTTTATAGGGGCCCCAAAATGTACCGTTGGAGGCTGTTTATGGGAGTGT
>JAODLC010000007.1:1333967-1345106 GCA_026781145.1 Hippopotamyrus pictus
TACAGGCCTGGCCCACAGCACAGTGGCAACTACAGGCCTGGCCCACAGTTCAGCGGCAACTACAGGCCTGGCCCACAGTTCAGAGGCAACTACAGGCCTAGCCCACAGCCCAGTAGCAACTACAGGTCTGGCCCACAGTTCAGCGGCAACTACAGGCCTGGCCCACAGTCTAGCATCAAAGTGAGCAGCAGACAAGCCTGAAACCATAAAGGGCCAGATGACATTTACATATAGAGGCAATGGGTGACTGAAGGAACAGGGAAGTATGGGAGAGCATGGGTTAACACTATGTTAAGGAAAACCCGCTACTTCTGCATGACTGAAGAGCACAAGCCCTTGAAGATGAAGTGGAAGGAAATCAGGAGCTCAATAAAACTGACATGACTTCATGGAAGTGAGCATGGAGCGTTGGCACAAGAGCCCAAAGCCCTCCCTTGGACTACAGGGGCGGCACTGTGCCCCGCAGGGGACAAAGGGGGAGCCTCTCACCACTTCTGCCCGCCGGCTTGGTGCTGCTGCACGGTGTACCCAAACTGTGCCGCCTTGGAGCCCTTGATGATGCGGGGGCTGCGGGTGTCGATGTTGAAACAATCGTGGAGTCCTGGAGAAGCAGAAAAACACAGAGTCAAGCTGACAGCAGTAACTGCTGAGCTCCAAAGCTTCCCAAGTTGTAGCCATTAGACAAAACATTATAAAACCTTTGGCGCAGCTCCGCATATTGAGTGACACCTTCCACATGCTCGCCAGCTCCTGTAATCAACTAAATATCAGCGGCTGATCTGACCTGCTTTCCTTAGTCTGCAGCAATAACCGCTTTGGCAGGGGTCTCCTGAAGCACCATCAGAAAATGTTCGGTATTTCCTGTTAGGGGCTCCGCTTGACCCCAGCACATGACATGACAGTGTATACCATATTCCCAGAGTGAGCTCGTTCACTCCAAAAGGCCACGTTTTAAAGCTTGTTTTACAATTCATCCTGAGGCCAGATATATCATGCTTGGTACATAAACACAGGCAAAGGAGTAACAGCGGGTCCAGTCTTTGCTCCTTAGGAATATAAACGATGAATGAGCGCTGTGAGCGGACACCCGCCACGCGGCTCACACAGACCGGAAACGCGGCAGAAACAGGGTCATTGTAAAGGGACAGAGCTTCAGTCTACTCATGCTCCCCATCAAACATATAAGGGGATTTCAGTGACGCCTGGCATCATTTTGGCTGTACACACTGTGAGAAAATGTTATTATTCCGGAGATATTCTAGGACATTAAATTCCAAGGACGTGTGGCAAGAGGTTAGGCTGGGTGCAGCGGGCAGCCGTGAGAGGGTACAGGACGCGGAAGGAGAAGGAGAAGCGAACTACACCAGAAAACCCAAAAGAGTCCACCATGACATCCCAGTGCAGAGAGACACTTAACTGGAAATCGCTTCAGATAAATGGGACATTTGCATCATGCCGGGCTGATAAGGCAGAAAATAGAGGTGGAAGGAATGGGATGGGGGGCATGCAAAGGACAGACGTGTAGCAGGTCATACAGAGTAGCTATTAAAACACTGGCAACGGAACCTAACAGCTGTGACGCTTTCTGAAGTCTAGCGGAAAAAGGGAGCACGGTAAGATGTGGCAGGTCTGACAAAATAAGAATCAATAAACCCGCCTTTGTGCGTGTGACATCCCTCCACTAAATCAGGCTCACATTTTTCTGCTGTTTATGGACATGCATTCAACCAGATCGGCGCCCTCCCTGGAAAGCGACGGCGGGACACCGGTTTTGCTTATGAACGCGGGCAGAAAGCGGGTATTAAGCAGGAAAGGTGTGACCCTGGTGTGTGTGCACTGCTGCTTGGGGAAAGAGCCGTTATGGAAGGAGGGAGCCGCAGCTGAACAAACGGCCAGTGTCAGCCGTACTTCACTGAAAGGCTATACTTCCCTACAAACAGTGCAGTGGTGACTTGCAGAGGTGAGGGGAAAAAAAAAAGGGTCCTTTCCTTTAGATGGGCGATTTCTGACAGCTCCGGGCCGGAGAGAGGAAACATAAACACAGCTAAGCAGCATAAATCGTTTAGTTAAAAACGTGACAATTGCCAGAGCTTTTCCAGACATGTCAATTACATCAAAAAAGAAAGTTGAAAAAAACAAGATGGAAATGGATCACAGACTCTCCTCGAGACATGCACACACCAGTCTGTTTAGCTGGCTCAGCTTCACGGGCCGTTCTCGAGCTGTACACAGCAGAGGATGCGTGACAGTTCACATGCTTTTACCAGGTGTGAAAATAGAAAAATGCCGGTTTGCTTGGGCCACAAAGACGGAGGCCATCGATTCTCAGTCAGCCTCCTCTTCTGTTCTTCTGAGACTCTGTCTGACTGTGCTGCCACTGATATTCGTCACATTCTATCACCGCCGAATAAACCACAGCTGACGATAAGCCTGAGATCATGGCGACACAGCGACACTTACGTGGAGACTGCCACAAGTGTCCGATCACTTTACATGAAGGAACAAAGTGTATTCTTTGAAAAAGCAGAACAAATGAAAAGTACATTTCTTCCCTTTTTACACTGGGCAGTAGGAGAGAATGAGCAGGCAGGAAAGAGAGAGCGAGAGAGCGAGAAAGACAGCTTTAAAAGTAATCAAACTTAATCAGATACAGATCCCTCTAAGTCTGTCAGTAGCGGTGTATTATTACTCTAAAAGTATATGTTTCTCATACAGGAGGCCTTCAAGTGAGCTGGCGTGATAAATTCCGCTGAGGAGACACGGCACTCTGTGCGAACATGTTACTCTGGCGTTACTCTGCACCCGAGGTGTGTGCCGGCCAAAGGGGTGAAGCCCGGCCAACGGAGGGGCAGGGATCCCAGGCCACGTCAAAAATAAACGTAAGACTCAACATGCGCATGCCAGGAAGGTGGGGGGGGGGACTTTTTGCTTGACATGGATTGGCAAGAGGATACAAATTCCACACCAGTGACTCCAGTACGGTCATGTAGAGTGGGGGGGCGTCCAAGAAGACGGCTGTAGTGGGATGGGGCTGGCCCAGCAAGGCCCATCATTTGATGTATATGACATCTGAGACACCCCCCTCTGCTTGGACAGCATTGACTCCCATTTCAACAGATGCACATGGTCTCCCTACAGCCCATAACACGCATAACGTTCAAGCTGCACGTTCATGTGCCGTCTACCTGACAGGTAGCAAGATGAGTACAGAACACAGAGACCATAACTGCTGGACAATGTAGCTTCTAAGCAGTTCACTGACAACAGCATTAATGAAGTTCAGTTGGGATTCAGCTTAAATAAGAGGGACTTTAGATGAAATGTACGTCCTGTCATTCTCTGAACTGTCAGAGAAAGAGTGCGCCAGTTTATACCTTTGCTTGTCACTGGAGCTGTCCTCTTAAGGGTCTGCAATTTGTACCCTATAGCTGTAGGTAAGTGTACCTTTTAAGGTACAGAAACGGACTCTGAGGAACATCCACAAAGTACAAACAGCATTAACAATTTTTTCTGACAGTATGTGCCAAGTTGGCTTCTAACAGATGTTTTCATGCTTAAAACTAAAATAAAAAATAATTTCACATTTTCAAAAAATGATGTTATATTTAGTAATTCTACATGCACCATTTTAAAAGCCAAATATTCAGATAAGTGTTTCTGATTACAGTCTCATGTGAACACAAATAGCTGAGACTGGTGAAAGCAATTCAGGAAATACTCTGAAAACCTGGTGTACCTTATATGTTATAGATGGACAGGTAATTGCAAAATAAAACATATTTCATTGGAACAGTGTTTTTATCAAAATGAATAAAAAAACAAGACACCAATGCCATTTTAATATAGACTAGAGGGTCAGTTAACCGAACCACTGAAACAGACAGGATTTATGAATGTAACTATCATTTGCCAGGTGTTTGTTCTTTAATACAGGAAAATTCATGCTTGCTGCCTCCGTGACCATGTACTGGATACAGACTTGGAAGGTGGATGGACAGATGGATGCTATTTGGAGCTCTGGCTGGCCTGACTGTGACCCAGAAGGACCATGTTGTTGCGATTAACAGCCGCGTCTCCGTAACCTTCCGAGTCTGCTTAACCTGTCCAGTATGTTGTTTTGCCCTGCCCCCCTGTCTGTGCCCCTCCCTGCATCTGAGGGCAGCCTGCGATTCGGTCTTTGCCCACATTTGTTTGATGTATGGGTTCCGATGTGTTCTGGGTATTGTCTAGACTGAGAGACGTTCGTATTAGAATCACACACACATGCAGGCCCTGTGCTTCTGGCATCCAAATGATACACACTTTTTGCACATGATTTGGCAAAATGAAATCCCAGGCTTTAAAGGTTTCCTTTATTTAAATGACTGCAAGTCTGCTGTGAAGGTCCTGGGAGCCTGTGTCTACCATGGCGACTAAACACGGGACTGTGAAGGTCCTGGGAGCCTGTGTCTACCATGGCGACTAAACACGGGACAGTGAAGGTCCTGGGAGCCTGTGTCTACCATGGCGACTAAACACGGGACAGTGAAGGTCCTGGGAGCCTGTATCTACCATGGCGACTAAACACGGGAGAGTGAAGGTCCTGGAAGCCTGTGTCTACCATGGCGACTAAACACGGGAGAGAGAAGGTCCTGGGAGCCTGTGTGAACCATGGTGACTAAACACGGGACAGTGAAGGTCCTGGGAGCCTGTGTCTACCATGGCGACTAAACACGGGACTGTGAAGGTCCTGGGAGCCTGTGTCTAACCACTGAACATGGGAGAGTGGAGAGGGGGAGCGCGTCCTGACAAACCCCTTCCTGCGAGGTCAGGGACCCAGTGTGTCCGGTGTTACAGATAATCCAAGGTGGGCAGCACAGAGTCGAAGTGCAGCACACAGTGCTGTTCATCCACAAAGATTTCACATGCTGAATGAACCTGTACTTCCCTTTAAGCCTGTAAACCTTTAGAACTTTATATGCAACCCAAGTGGCGTTTATGTTCCATTAACTGAACTATATTTTAAAAAAGTGTAAAAATAAAACCAAACCATGATACAAAACATCTCAATGTACAACCATGCCAAAGTTTCCTCTTTTTCTTTTTCAAATGGGTGGGTAATATTGCCACCATAATTGCAGATATAAAATGCTGCCACCCACTGCATCACTGTCTCCAGTACCGTTCTGCACGATTCCCAGGGCAACAGACCTATGTGGCAGGATGAGGTCCTGTGCGAGGAACCAGGAGGAGAAGTACGAGAACGGCCCGGGTGAGGCCCTGCGCAGGACGTCCGCCACGGTGGCAGCTCTGGCCGGCGAGGGAGGTGCAGGCATGTGTTTTGCACCAGCCCCCCCCCACAAGCCACCGCTCATGCTGACCTCAAGTTTCGGGTGGAGAATGGCAGTACGAGGCAAGCTGCCACAGAACCGCCTCTCACGCTGTCAGCAAACGTCGAGGTTTTTCCGAGTCATCGCCGTGTCCATTTAATGTGTCCCCCTTTACCCCCCCATCATTCGGCATTCACCCCCTCCAGCTCAAACGCACATGAATCATCTCAGAACCCACGGACGCGATTCCCGACAGTAAATCATACGTGTGGATGCGTGTTGGGGGACGTGTGACTACGGTCTCACGCTTCGCTGCTGCACTGCCCTTTCATGTCGTCATTAAAGCATTTTCTGAAAAGATACGAATCCCACGGTATCTGTCAGTCTGTAGCTAAGCTGTGAAAAATTAAGCGAAGCATTTAAAAGGGGGGCAGAAATTTAGATTAGATTAGACTGACTTTATTAATCCCACAATGGGGAAATTCCTTAGAATTTAGCCTATTGCTGATACAAACCCGCTTTAAAAATAAAGAATCTCGCCAATCGGACCAAAGAGGGACAGAAAAAAGCAAGGCGGAGCGGAATGCAGCCACAAAGCTTTGGTTTAGTCGAAGTTTGAAATATTTCCACGTGCGATTTGTATCGTTTACGCGAGCGCAGGCTGGGGTGCACAAACACATGGGTCATTTCCTTCGCGATTCCCAGCCCGACTGCCAAAGCAGGGTCGCTACATAGATTCGATTAAAAAGCAGCTTTGCCTGCAAAAGAAAAAGAGCAGAGCAGAACGAGGGGAGAAGCAAAGGAGTCCGGGGTGGACCGAGCAGCCACAGGAAATCCCAGCGTGGCTGTAAGATTCCGCACACTGCGTAATATCAGCAGCTCCCGAAGCTGGCCGAGTCTCGCTGGGTGTCCTGTGTACGGATCCCTCCCCCAGACTAATAATGGCAGGATCGGCAGCTGCAGAACGTCACCCGCGCTGCTCCTGGCCCCCCGCGTCAGGCTGCGGGAGCTTAGTGGGGGGGGCTGTGGTCCTGGATCGGCAGACTGGGCCGCCGGTTATTCAGTGCTATCGCGAAGAGCCGGCGAGGAGTGGTGTGCGAATCACACGAATCCTCACACCGCCATTCCAGCGGCGACTTAGATGGTGATACGCCTGAAGACATCATAAATCAACTCTGCCATCATCCACGGGCAGGAACTGCAGACAGATTCAATCTGGAGCACCGATAAACACCTACAGAGAAACGCCTTTGAGGGGGCGGCCATGCTAAACAAACTTTACAGAGCTATTCATGGAGGAGAAGTGAAATACTGCCGAACCTTCTAAAGAAATCACTGCAAAACTCTGGTGAAAGATGCACATCGCAGCAGATACCATGTGCAGCACGCGACCGAGCCAGAAAAAGCGGCGTAGCGAAGGCGCATGGCATCCCGCCCATGTGTGCGGCAGACAGCAGCTGCGCCTGATTGGCCGGGCTTCAGCTTCTCGCGCGCTCCACAGACATGTCATTACTGCATCCAAACGGTTCCGTAGACACCAAAGCATTTCCTGCGGCTTTATGCATTTAAACAGCTGGATATTCCGGAGGAGGAGGCATACGTACAGGGAGAGGATTCTGCTGGGCTGTGAACCCACAGCCTCATGGTGACAGGTTCTAACCCGCAGTGCTGCTTTCCATAACTAACCATGATATGCTGTACTGTGTATCCAGTACTTCAGAGACACCTGACAAGGTGAACCGCAAAGAAGCAGATTTTTATACAGGTATTGTAAAACAACATTGCAAAATGCATTTCAGACACAAAACCAACTGTTTAGAATAAACAAGACCTAACTGTTCTGTATCATTATCAGCTGGAAAAGGTAGCATTATTTCCATGTGAAGAATCCAAGATGTAATTAAAATTAATTGAAAATATGAACTTAAGCCCCCCTCGGTAGAGTACCTATGACAGAGTGGCCGTTTGGTCCTGTGACTGCTGGTCAGAGGAGCCTTCATGTCTGGCTTTCAGGATGCCCCCATCACGTGGGTGGGGGGAATGGGGGGGGGGAGAGTTATTCGCTCCCGCTGACCTGGCCACTCCGGGGGGCATCCTCTTACAACACAGTCCCGTGTGCTCCTTTCAGCCTGGCTGACCAAACCGGTCCCTGACTGAGCAGAAAGCCTGTCTCTCACCTTAGCACACACCTGTATGCCAATGGTCACCCCTTCCTCTGCAAACATAAAGCATGTAGTCCAGGCAAAAGCAAGCAGAGGTGTTTCTGCTGCGGGACGCTCGCTCCGCACACTCTGCCACTTGTCCCGTATGCGATACGTTTAAAAAGGGATGCTTCCACATGCAGCGGGCTGCAGGTACGAGCTCGTCTGCAGATTCTGATCATAAGCTCCTCAGTGACAGAGAAGAGCCGACCCCCTCCCCCACCCCCAGGTGCATTTATACTTCATCTCTGGTATTGTTTAAAGAAAGTAACCTGCCTACTTACCAGCAAGTCAGCCCATAACATCCATGCAAACATACAGCTTCATGTCACACAGTTTTTTGATTAAAGTCACTGTCCTCACACACTGAGACTCATATCAGCGAGGGTGACCGGCTGTGTGCATCACCAGACAGGAAAGCTTAGGCGATACGGCACATGAAGGAACCTGACAGATCCAAATTCTGAGGGGATCACCTAAAGCACAAGGACTCTGCGGCCATACAGCCTTAAAGAAAACACTGCAGACAGTGACTCTCTGTTTGTAATGACTAAACACACCTTGGTGCACAAACATCTGCTCCACCTTGTTCTGTTCAGTCCTGCAGACCTACATCGGTGCATCTGCCTACCAAGCTTATATTAGCGATGCTGAAAGACTTTCCACAGTAAAGTTTATGTGTTATGAAGTTTCAAACATTCTAGCCCTTTGCTTTCCTCCAAAGGCACTTTCCAATCCAAAGAAAAAAAATAAATGAAAAAAGCGGATGCCTGTCTGTGCACATGTTCTGTTCTGGCTCTGACACACTCAGACACACAGAAAGACAGGGCACTGCCTCACCTGAGAGCAGGGAGAAGGTCCACAGCAGCAGGACCCAGCAGCCCTCTATGGCTCCGTGTGGGAGAGGACGCATAATGAGGCTGCAGATCCCTGTGGCTTAGACTGCTTTAAAGATCCTGCTCGTATTGCGTCCACCACGACTGAAAAGTCTAACTATATGGCAGGGCAGTGGGAGGGGACTGATGTGAGGGGAGCTGCACACACACAACCAGGCAAGCCTCCTCCAGCTCCCTCAGAAAGCACACTCACAAGCGAACAGACAGACAGACACACACACACACACACACACACAAACACATACAGACACACACAGACACACACACACAGACACACAGACACAGACACACACACAAACACATACAGACACACACACAGACACAGACACACAGAGACACACACACACAGAGACACACACAGACACAGACACACACACAGACACAGACACACACACAACCAGGCAAGCCTCCCCCCGCTCCCTCAGAAAGCACACTCACAAGTGGACAGACACACACATACACACGCACACACGTCACTGCACGGCCAGCCCTATAACGAACTACTGAACTTCAGGGGTTACACTCGTGGGATCTCTCTCTTCGTAACTCCTTTACGGCATACTTTTCTCTAAGCGTCTTTCATTTTGCACAATGTATACGGTTTTTCTCTTCTGAAGAGTTTGTTTTTCATTTTCTTTTCCTCACTTCAGGCTGGAATGTGTCGGCTTTCAGCAAACCAGACCATTCTATAGGACATGGAGTCATTCGATCTTCCTCAGATGTACAAACAACACCCACCACCAAAAATCACACTAGAGTAATTAAATTGCCTTCTTCTCGCTCCGCAAACTGAGACCACAGGGCTGCAAGAAAACTAAGACAAAGGCGTTTTAAAGGCTTGTAGCAAACTAAAGGGTCTCTGAGACTGACCACTGTGAATACTGAATACTGCGACCACTGTGAATACCGCGACCACCATCAATACTGCGACCACTGTGAATACTGCGACCACCATCAATACTGCGACCACTGTGAATACTGAATACTGCAACCACTGTGAATACTGCGACCACCATCAATACTGTGACCACTGTGAATACTGCGACCACCATCAATACTGCGACAACTGTGAATACTGAATACTGCGACCACCATCAATACTGCGACCACTGTGAATACTGCGACCACCATCAATACTGCGACCACTGTGAATAATGAATACTGCGACCACCATCAATACGGCAACCACCATCAATACTGCGACCACTGTGAATACTGAATACTGCGACCACCATCAATACTGCAACCACTGTGAATACTGCAACCACCGTTATTACTTTGACCACCGTCAATACTGCGTTACTCACTGGAAATACCCCATACAAAATTTGAGTCAAGCTGCTGAGGTGGAAACTGCAGTTGACTGCAGGAACCACTTATTTGGAAGTAACAGCCTGTTGGGGGGGTGGTTAAGGGCAGATTACGTTAGCCCATATTTCATTTAGGATCGCCATGTTCTTGCCATGCTTCCTTAGTTACATCCCGTTACTCATATTCAGAGGTGGAAAATTCAGATCCAGAAAGTATCTGAGTAAGTGATGCAAGGTTTTGTTTCAACCAAATAGTTGAATATAAAGAGTCTCAGTCACTGAGTACCCACCTGATTGGTTGAAACAAAACCTTGGTCTAGATTTGTACTCTCTGCACCATTGGCTCACATTAACATTATGCTTCAGCAAAGAATCCTTTTCAATACTAGGTTCAATATATTCATCAGTTTTGCTTTCAGGGGTCTTCCAAAGCTGCCTGTTTCTAAAAACAAACTGCTGTGCACTGACAATACAATTGGAAAAAAATATGTGCAAGGGAGATACGGCAATGTGCACAACCCAGTAATTAAGCAACTCGGAGCTGTCTGTGAGAATAGGAAACCCGGCAGTAAAGTCACAGAATTCCATGTCGGCTTGCCGTCTGCTGCTATATCCAGAACCGGGATAAACATATATAATTCGGAGCTGGCAGGTTCCTCGGTGCTAAATCAAGCCATGGGGCAAATGCGTATAATTCTACGTTGGCTGACGACTTGGTGGTACATCAAGTAAGAGCTGGCAGGAGTGCGTGAGTACTGGCAAGCGTTCTGAGAACATTTCCATTTCATCTTCAAGGGGTCACAGCAGCGGTGAAGCGGGCTTACCCTGTCCCTGCGCCGTGTCGCCCACAGCCGGCGGCTGCCTGAGGGGTCGAAGCCATGAAGGACATCCTGTGTGCTAACCAAAGCCAGACTCTAATCCACTAACAGGCAAACTCCATAACAGTCAGATCACCACCTCAACTGGACTAATAGCTTTAAAATCCCAACAGTTATAACTGCTGTGAGTGACAATAAAAACTGTACTAGAGGTGCACCCATCCGATATTCAGATCGATATCAGCGCCGATGCAGACCAATTTGACGGATCAGGTATCGGTCACAGGTGACTGATCCACGTCCATTACTTGCTTATTTAGATTTTTTGCAGTCCCTAAAAAGATAGCACCTATTTTCTGTTAAATCTATTTGTACAGTTAATCGCACGTCAGCTCTTTCCCATTTCAGATGTGTGTTTTGTGTGTGTGGGTGGCATTCAAACTGAACGCTATCGCTGCCGCTCAGTGGGTGTGAGCGCAGTGACTTCTGCCTGCTGTGACGTCACGCGCAATCCCTTGGCAGTACGAAGAGCGTAAGAACATCAGATAAGAGGGTGACAGTCTGGGAGTATTTTACACTTTTACCAGGAACTAGTAGCACAGTGA
>JAODLC010000007.1:1356282-1367337 GCA_026781145.1 Hippopotamyrus pictus
CAACACTCATGCCAAAAGTCACTGCGGTCAAAGTCACTTAAATCACCTTTCTGCCCCATTCTGGTGTTTGATGTGACTGAAGCTCCTGACCTGTATCTGTGATTTTATACACTGTGCTGCTGACATATGATTGGCTGATTAGATGTTTGCTTCAATGAGCAGCTGATTAAAATGGCAAGTGAGTGTAAATGCAGTGTGTGATATATAAAAAGGCGGTGAAGTGTTGCAGCGTTTCCTGGGAACGAATGCACTCCCCGCGTACAATACTCCTCCAGTGTCCCCCCTCCGGACAGCCTTCCAGGTCCCGGGGAAAGGTTAGATACACGCGCATGTGGGTCCAGGTGAAGAGTTCCTTTTTTCAGCTGGTGTTCTTGATTAACATCTACAGTAAATTGTCAATATCATTCAGGAGGCTCTGCAGAAATCATGTTGGATTTTGAAACTCACTGGGCCGGGACTGGAATGAGCCATTGCACAGCGTGCGAGATATTGTACTGCATAAAAAGCTTCTGTGGTTCGGTCAGCAGTCGGCAAGTAATTGTTGAATAAACGTCATCAAAACAAAAAAGTCATTTTGTTTGTATCCTTTCTAAGTCCCTCATGTTATGAGCAGATCGGTAGCATTTGGTTAATTTCCCAAAACTGCTGCTTAGATGTGTGTGAGGCGTCTGTGTCCATGTGACACCGGCAAACCTGCAAAGATCTATGTTCTCGCACTAAAGCTGGATAAAAGCCAGAACTGATCATACGTGCATTTCTAAGTTTATTCTACTTTTATACTCTTTTCGAAAGGAGTATTAATTCCTAACTGTCCCTCTAACTATTACAAAGAAAAATATGGCTGTACTGTATTTAGTCAAGATTATTCCATTCACTCCATTATTCATATTCTGCCAAAAATAATAATGTTGCAAAAAATGGCATCTGTTTTGGGTGGGGAAAAAAATCTAACAAACACTGTTTCTTTAAGTTACTGTTTCTGTGGAAAGTTTGTAAAATTCACTAAAAATGAAACCTACATACATATACAGAATGCTCATTCTGATTCACTTACAGATGATGCTAATCAGACCACTGGATGTTCTTGGAAAAGAGACACTGAACTTTTTGCTCTCATGATCTTTGTATCACTTTGTAACATTCCCTCCTAGAAACTACAATGAGAAAAACTGTGACTTTCGCTCCTCATCTTGGAAAATGTGGGAACTGGTACTGTTCTCACCTGGATCCACCATGGAGGTCAGCGATGACAGGAGTGACAGGAACCCACACCCCAAGAAGCTGTAACTCCAAAAAAAGTGAGAAAGAGGAATTCTGGAAGGATTTCACAGCTGGAGGTGTTCAACAATGAAAAAATGAAAGAGGGAATTAAATGTAAATATAAGAAATGGAGAAATAAATCCAGTCTGAGCAGTGAGTCATGCTGCTTTTCCCAGATATTTGGCACCAGATTCTGCGAGAGGAGCAATGGAAGCGATTAAATTATGGAGAAAGGAACACGAACCCAGCGGTTTCACGTCTGCCAGCGCGAGGGTGCGAACCAGAGCCGTGTGACGGCCACCTAACGCCACACCATCCTGCCAACGCAGATAGTTGTGGCAGAGACGGGGATGCTGGAGACAGGAGCAGCTCCGTCTCCCGGCCGGAAGCATCTCTTCCTCCTGCAGCATCTGCGTTCAATCAGTCATGCCTGGACCACAGGCCTCGCATCACCGGCCTCTCTCACCAACTGCACGGTCACAACTGGCAGTCACTGTTTGTCTTATTAGGTCATTATGCGGTCTCCAGTCGAACCCCAGCCTTCCTTCATCGCGTCTTCAAGAAGGGAACGTGTGCTCTTGTTTCATCGAGCTTGCAGTCATGCGCTTACGGAGACAGACGGAAAAAATGTTGGGGGGGGGGGGGGGAATCTTTTTAAATGTTATTTGTTCTCCCAGATCTTTACGGAAAACCTCGTGTCCCTGTGATTTTCTGCATGTAATTATTAGGTTTCAGGAGACTTACGTACAATTATTTATTTCAAGTCGACCGCTTAAACACAAACCTAAGCCATAGTTGGGCTTTTAAATACATTCCATATGACGACATGTTAGGAAGATAAAATATCAAATTTTGCGGTCAATCCTTGGAAAGGGGGAGAAATTAAGCATTATTTTCTCATGTTGCAACCGTTCAGAGCTCAGGCTCAAGTGTTTATTTTAGAATAACTTTGGTCTTTCTTGGGGTGAGGGGCTGTGTCTGGGGGCTCTGATTAAATCATGTTGAGCTGGCAGGAATCTGGCGCTGCCCGTTGGGGTTGTCATTTTCTTGCGATGTGCTCAGGATGAACTACAGCCCAGCAGTGGACTGCAGCGTATGGTCAGTCTGCAGTAATCGTATAAAATCTGACAGTTAATTCAATTCAAATCTTTCTTTTACTCTTTAATGGAAAGCAAATTGTTTGGTACAACATGCATGTTTCCTGGTTCTTCTAAAAAATGCGTCATGAAAGAGCATTACTTTAGAAAAAGTTATAGCCTTTAAAGTACTTTATAAGTACTTTATTAAATACTTTATTCATCTTGAGTCAAAAACTGCCCCATATGTTTACCCTGGTATGTTTATGCACCTTAAAACCAATCATTAGTGCTTTGACGATGCTTACCTAAACGTTTTTGCTAAAACACATAAAAGAAAAACACAAGACATAAATATATATATAGACATAAATGAATACCCCCCTCACATGTGTATGGAGGATATTGACTAGATGTCTTTAATATAAATAGAAAATAAACCACGGATTTGTGTTGCCAGGCAGCCCTGTCTGAAACCTGCTTTTAGCCAGATGCTTCAAACTGCTTCTAATATTAGAGGTAACAGTGATCATAAATACCACTATGATATACTGTGACAAGAAAACAATAAAACAGACATTTTTTTCCCCTCATAAGACAATAAAATTCAGCATTTTGATTTGTAGAACATTATCCTTATAACACCTAGAAAACAAAGCCAGAGATTATGCATTTTATGGGATTTCTAGATGGACAATGCAAGCAAGTGTGTAGTTCAATTGCAGTAACTCTAAGAGTAAGAGACATATGTTCTTTTACTATATGAACAAAAAAAATCACAAATAAAACAGTTGGAGTTATATAAACAATACAGTATATATAAATAATGGCGAAAAATCCATATTTTATAGTCATAGCAAAGGTTAATGACTTGGTCAACAACCAGACACTATACCTACAGTAATTCATAGCTTAAGTAAGTCAATTTTTCCACAGTAAAAAAAAAAAAACTAAAAATACCTTTGATGACTGTTACAGATACCAAAATAAGAAATCACTTATTTCCTTTGGAAAAAGAAAAAATCCAGGCACCTTCACAAAGGCACTGAAATATCCCCATAATGCTAACACTGGCTAACCCCTGGTGGGACTCGCCAGACAGCTGGTGTCCTGGAATGGAATTATTTTGTTAGAAATACCAGTTCATGGGCTATTGCTGGGCTTATATGCTAAACTGGGATTTAGCTGCCAGACTCAAAGGCGTTTAGGGGGACCCCCCTCTGCTTTACCTAAACACAAACAGCCCCCCCTCACCCCTGAAATGCAACCCCATGTTGCTGTGGAAAGGCAAACTGAACCCTCTTACTCATTTTAATGGTTTACCAAACCTGTTCAAAGTTAGCTAAGTTTGCTAAGGTGAAACAGGAGAGTAACTAGCAAATTTCAGACCTTAGCCAGTATGCTACGTGCACATTACATATTAACATGGTAACGTGTACAATTATATGGGGAACCAAGAACAGAAATGGTCTGCCTGGCTTCCAGTGCATGTGGTCAGTGCAAACACTCTGCTGCAGCTGCTTCTGATGAGAACTCCCTGGAAGAGCCAGGTGACCGCTGATGGCTCTGACTACCAACCTATGCGTGCTCAGCTTAATTCACAATCATGTGCACACTGAAACCTGGCGGACTGGCCTCAGGGCGACGCACAGAGGTGGATTTCCAGCTCTATGCAGTTTCTGCACTGCCAGTGTGCCTGCGATCGCTGCAGAAGCGCTTGGCCAAGAGCAGACGGAAAGAGGCCGTCGTGTTTGCTTAAGGACCCAGCAGAGCATTGTGCCGCGTTTCATGATCCGCCTCAGAGCCAGGCGTCTCGCACTGGACCCCCCAGTCACCTAGCAAAGGGACAGTGAGACTGACTACCAGTACTTCCAGTTACATCAAACACCTAAGAGTGCACGTCTAATCCAGTGCACCGGCCAAACATGCCCAAAAAGACTGCAACTTCTGAGCAGATATTAACTGCCTCTTAGAGATCCATAAATGCACTAGTGAGAGCTGAAGGCAGGTCCCCATAGAGACATAAATGGAAATGAGTGTGTGAAGGGGTATGACGGGGAATGAAATGTGTGTGAGAGAATAACAAACTGTGGTTTCGCATGAATTAGTCTTTGCACGTGCACTGTAGATCACTGGGCTGCCTGCTGCTATTGACAAACACGGGACTCTCTTAGGTAAAAGTACAAACTGGATTAGGGTGCTTCGGGCTCGTGAGATGACTTAAGTTCACGCTATACTGTTATTGGCTGGGAGTGGGGGCGGGGCTAAATCATCCCATCCATACACACAGCCAGGGGCGGAGCTTTGGTTTCAATGTTGGTAGGGACCTAATCAGTCCAGAGCCCCGGCCCCCTAAACACACACGGCACTCCCACAGTACCAGTACGCTCATGTCCACACCATTCATTCCCAAATCTACATCCTTAACAACGAGTAACTCAATATTAATATAACTAATGCTCAATAAAAGTTCCATACAATTTAAGATCAATCACAGTTAAATGGCGCCACTTTCTGTGACTTCATTGTCAGGACTGGAGCACAAGCACACAGCCGTAAAAACACAGACTGGGATTTACCGAAATATAAGAGAATTCAACAGCGCAGACAGGCAGATAAAAGACTGTTAGCACAGTCAAAATAACAGGACAACTCACCTTGAGAGCAGGTAAGTCCAAAGCAGCCCGTCCAGTGAGGGTAATCAGCCAAACTGCAAATGAGAGTCCACAGTAAAATTCAGTCCATAAGAAATCCACACAATAATAATTCACAGAGAATTCAGAAATGGTAGGAAGGCTGCAAGCGGCGCATTTCGTCAGTGCTGAACCTCCGATTTGTGAAAGGCCATTTGGCAAGTGTTTGTCTACCTCTGAACATAGGATAGTTTAGAACTACAATTAACCATCTGTGTTTTTCAACTTTCATCCAGCAGCAAAGATCAGCCTTTAAGCTGGAAAGATATAATAATTTGACATTTATCACAAAAACTGTCAATATTGACAGAGAGGGGCGCCACGGGGGGACAAAATAACTGGATTGGTCTGGACTGGGGGGCCAATGTGATATGCCTTCATGGGACCCAAAATCTCTAGCAACGCCCCTGTTGACAATTGCGAATAATTTTTACCCTGGTGTCATTTCTGACCGTATCGCCCAGCTCTACCAAGGAGTCATATTTGCCAGCTCTTCGCCATGCACTGGGGTGGAGATGTAAGTGGGACTGCTGGAGCAGAGCTCAGTGGTTTACAAACTCAGCACTGGGTGCCCATGTCGCATCTCACAGTCAAAATGAGGATATTTACGGGGTCTATCCTTTGAAATGTACCGGCCTGTGTCTGTTTTCAGCTAATAACGTCATGGTTCTGTTGTCAGGATGTATGGAGCGTGAGAATTTTTCAGTGGTATTGTGCTACAACTTCAGTTCTCTTTTATGAGCTCCTTGACTTAAGTGCAAGAACTTCCATTGGCGGTTACCTGGAGTTTCCAGCTGCTGCAGCCTCTTCTCTCCAAAGAGGTGAGGGGCTGATGATGCAAATGAAACACCAGATCAGTGGCGCATGGGGTTCCTCGGCACGACCTGGCGCTGGAGCTGAAGGCACGGAGGGGTTTTTACCCTGACGTCGGCGTAAATCAGCCCCTCTATCGCGGGCAGGTGAAAAAACAAGCCGGCAAACAGCAGGGCTCCCCGGGGCACTCTTACGAAAGGGAGCGACAAGGGGGAAATCCATTAAGCAAAGCGCTAGGAAAATATTTCAAAATAGCCTCGATGCTTTATGACAGGGAGTTAGAGCAAATCCCCTACTCGTGTGTGAGACTGGCGTCCAGTCCGCAAGCTACGGATCTGCATCGGATTCTGCAGAAGGGACAGAATTAGCGCATTTCACAATGCAGGTCTACATTAACGGAACATAAACCCACGGGTCCCCTGACGTATGATACGCATGTCGGTTTAACCACATATCTGCCCGGACACCACAGCAATTAGTTAACTACTTTTATTAGTATTACCCCAGATCAGCTCCCCACAACAAAAGGGAGAGTAGAAATATACCCCATTCAAGCAACTGTGCCCCCTGGTGTTGTACTCCCATATTTATCCTTAATCCTGTTGCGTACCCGTATACAACATCCAGAGACAGTCTGAGAAAGCCAAATGCAAATAACTCCAAATGCTGTTTTTAGATCAAAGTGTGTCCTTAGAGCACATATGTTGTCACAATATGTGCTTCCTGGGTTTATACTCGAATTCCTTACCATTTTTTAGCACAGTTAATTAAGACATCATTACGGGCCATTCTTTGCTTCCCTCTCCACTATTACACACGTCTTTATTGTCCTATATTTTTCCCCTCCAGCACCACTACCCCACAGTAGCCCCCAGATTCTCAAAATGCAGCTAAGGAAGTGGTTTGGGTCCCGACTATGGCAGGAGCACTGTTCTGTGCGGCGGGAGCTGAAACCCAAGAACGGCACATTAAAAGTTCCACTAGAGTAACGGTTTCCGTGAGTAAGGATTTTGCGGTGGGGTCAGCGTTAAAAAAACTACGGCGATTCTGTTCGCAGCGCCAATGTGGACGTGTTCATGCAAAGAAAAAAACCAAAGGCCTCCAGAAACGCCCAAATACTGCCCTCTAGTGTTTGGACATCAGAAAGAATTTTTGCCTCAACCTCCTGAGTCCCGGGCTTTTGTTTGGTGTGTATGTTTTATTTCCTTTAGCTATTTGGGATTAGTAGGACCTCATAATCATAAAAACCAAACACTTTTTTGAACAATTAGTAGTTTTAAGCAAACATGATGTCATTATATGAGGACGTAGGGTCTCAGGAGGTTAAAGAATTTTACACATCCATCCACCAATTTTCTGTAACCACTTGTCATATTCAGGGTCGCGGGGGTCTGGAGCCTATGGGCACAATGCAGGGAACAACCCAAGATGGGGTCCCAACCCATCTCAGGGCACACTCACCTAAGGGCAATTTGGCAACTCCAGTTGGCCTCAGCATGTTTTTGGCCTGTGGGGGAAAACCAGAGTACCCAGAGTAACCCCCCCCCCCCCCCCCCCCCCAAAGACATGGGGAGGACATGCAAACTCCGCACATGTAGACCAAGGGAGGTGACTTGAAGCCTGCGACACTAAGTGTGAGGCGATAGTGATAACCACTGCGCCACTCTGCTGCTCCAGAGCACTGATGTATAAAACCAACTTTCTCAATTAAGCATTAAAAAACTTTACAGAGAAAAAAAACACATTTAAATTAAGGTGTGGCATATGACAGGCAAAATGACAAATGTCTCACATTTGTTAGTTTAAAAGTGCCACCCGTTTTATTAATACCGTGTCTGAACGGAAGGAGAATGTGTATCGTGGTGAACACGACTGACACATAATCACTGCTTTTCATTTTAAGCATCGGATGTCTGCCATCTGAAAAGTATAAGGTTTTCGATCTTCCGACATCTGATACGTTGCGTTTGTTGCATTTACCAAGTTAAGAGGAAAAAATAACATTTAGTGTTTCAGCTGAAATTCAATAATTTAATATATATTAGGCCTACTTCCATATGTGAGATGGACAAAACCATGACTAAAAAGGTTAGATTTGTAAAACTTTCAAAGTTAACCCGGAATAGCTATAGTTGCTGAGAAGTGACTTGCCACACGGTGGCAGTAATACGCCGCAGTAGCTGCGCGAACAAGTGATTGACAAATACCTGCATGGTTTATGCTGAGCCGTATTACTTCACCTCTATCCATATCTGCTGTTACTTTTATTCGCTGTTTATCCTCACATAATATAATACAAATATCCAAGATATTAAATTGGATACATGACCTATACATATTCCTTTCAGCTTATTTTTGGGACAGGTGCTGCTTAACATATAGTAGAAAACGTGACGGTTCATATTCATCTGTGAACTGTGCCGACCAACTGACCAACCGATGCTCTTAAAATCCTTCTAACAAAGTCCCAGGGACCAGCGGGGTAGGCAATGTTTCAAAACCGCACACAAGACATAAAAATACACATACTCAGATGTTAATGATCTGTAACTTGATGTAACTATTATACATTCAACAGTTCCAGCTAACATTGTTTACTGCCGCTGAGATGAATATCACAACGTGTCACCTCGCTGATGATGTGTAGAGTTATCGGTAGTCGTCGGCAATGGTGAGGGGTGGGAGAGAGGATTAGGGGATGCGGTTTGACGGAGGAAGAGGCCAGATTAGCCTGGCTGCAAGTTACTGCAAGTTTAACGACGTGTTATTCACAGTCAATGTAGGCACGTTATTGACTGACTGAATAATTAATTTATACGTTACATTTTTGCAGAATATTGGGTAGGCAGGTGCCTACCTAAATCGACTGACACAACTTCACTGCCAGGGCCCCTCCCTCCCCTGTGCCTAAGGGCGCCCTTCAGTAATGAAACGGGGCACAGATCGGCCAAATCACACCGACTGGGGATGGTACAGTGACGCCATCGTTTCAGATCAAACTCCCCACACATTTCTACGGAATTCAATGTCTTCCTCTTCCTTCGAACTGCAAAATGTTGTACATCCCTCCTTTTACTCCAGAAACCCTGGATCTTTTGTTTTGAAAGGCTCATAAAGCCGACAACTAAAATATGATCAGTGAAATCTTAAACCAATGTGCGGCCAATAAGCATCTTGAATTATGTATAAACGTGTAGCCTACTGCTGCACCTTACAATAGCTGACAAAAAGACACAGTATGAGCAATTGCAGAATTACTATATGGCCACTGGAGGGAGTCACACCATACTCCGCCATAATAACACGGCCACGGAAATTACACTGTGATCAGTAACTGTGATAACATTTTTTGATTGGTTAAATGCATTGCATCATATAAGGCGCAAATAAGGCAAATCAGCAAAATCATATAATATAGGCCTATATCATGTGGCAGTGCAAGGCATGTTAATTAGCCCCCATTTGCCCCAAGACTCAAAGACAGCCATTGTGTCAGGCGCACTCATTCGCCCCGAAATGGGAAGGGGGCGGGGGGGGGGTCCCCGCATGACAGCCACGGGGGGTGGGTCCCGTATGACAGGCACGGGGCAGACGGGGGCTGCAGCGATGAACGCGCAGGACACGGAGCTCATCGGTGCCTCACAGCGCATTATATTATGAATAAAAAGCGAGCAGAGCATGTAAAAAAAAAAGCTCATTCACTTCGTTAAATGAGTACCACACGCACAGAAGGCTTGATCAGAGTGGATGCATTTTAAAGTTATTAACAGCTTTTTGGAAAAAGAGAGCAACCGCCAACGGTTCGAAGCCTCTTTCTCAAAAACTGGGGTATGGAGCTCCATATCCTACCCTGAGAGGACCTTCTGCCTGATTTGGCACGGACTTTCAGGCATTGCAGGCACTTCTCCGCATAATCACGAAACCTTGTGTATGAGCACTAATATATTCTGGCTGCTTGAAATGGCTGTGGCATCGTCTCAATTGCCACGACGTGAATGCGTTTCTTATTATTTGTTTGTCTTGTGAACCGCAGACTTTATTGCGTGTTGTTCTTCTATTCAGCCTATTAAAAACACGAACAGCATGCATTTGTATTAAAAAACACAATTCTCTAATGTAATGGTGCCCTGGAATAACATAATGATGCGCGCGTTCAGGGAGAAAGCACGCAGCCGGTGCGACGCACGCGCAGTCGCTGACGCGCACCGGCTGAAGGAAGCATGCGGGCTGCGCTGCGACATAAGCAGGTGCGGGAGGGGGGAGCTGGGGGGGGTAACTGGCGCTGCGGCTGAGGACGGCAACGCTGTGCCATCGTGCCGAAAGGCTGCATTAGCATCGCCGGCAATCAGACCACAAGGAAAAAGGGGAGGAGCGAGAAGGGAGCATGGCGTGTGAGGGGGCGGGGGGCAGCCTGAGAGGAGGTGTATCCTAGCAAAGCGCTGGCTGCTGTAGTAACCAGGCGCCCTGATTACTTTACTGCGGCGCTCGGATTCGGAGGGAGCATTTGCGGTCGTCTCTGTCCACCTCATCTCATCTAGCCTTCCCTCCTCCTCCTCCTCTCTCTCTCTCTCTCTCTCTCTCTCTCTCTATCTGTCTGCCTCACTCTGCCTCCCTCTCTCTCTCTCTCGCCCGCTCCATCTCACTCACTCTCTGGCCAGAGGACGTGCGACTACCGGTCAGCGTCTCCAGTGCTCTGCGTCAGGAGGACACGGCCGGTTCCTCACGCTCTGCCTCTGCATGACTGTCACAAAGGTAAGGGGAACGGCTGGGCGGCGCGGCGCGGCGCTCGGGGGGAGCAGGGGGTGTCGCTAGTGGCTCGCGCTCTGCTCCAGTGTGGTGATGCTGTGGTAGAGAGGCGCTGAGGGAAGGCCTGGGACCCTGAGCACGCCCCCGCCCCCCCCCCCCCAGGGTCGATGTCACTTCACAGGCCGTTTAGTTTCTAGGCTTGGATTCGCTTCGCGGGGCAAAGTTGTGCCATTGGGTGCAGGATGTCATGTGTACCTGCGCGTGTGCATGTGTGTTAGTGCACAAGGTGTGGCTTTGTGGAGGGTGTGTCAGGGAACGGGGGCCATGACAGGGAATGAGGGGTGTGCTGATTATGGGGGCTGGGGGGGTGGATGGCCCCTGCCCTGACACTGTCACCATGCAGGGAGCTCCAGGACAGATGCAGATCATTATGTCTGTCTGTGTTTACCCCCCCCCCCCCCCCCCCC
>JAODLC010000007.1:1376129-1391693 GCA_026781145.1 Hippopotamyrus pictus
GAGTACTCAGCTGCTGGGTAGAAACAAAATCATGGTCTGGATTTGTAGCTTCTGGACCTGAAATGCCCAACACTGTAAATAAACGCTCCAACTAGCAGCAGCGCAGCTCCGTTATTTGCATTTTAAACAATCATTAGCTAAAGAGAAAGGGGCTTCATGCCCGGAATCTACAAAACAGACAACCGGTACAAAGAGAGGACAAATTCAAAGAGCACTGATGGTGACCCGTCAGTGGGGACCAGGCACAGTGTACGTTCCTCCCCACCTTTTCCTGAAATGACTTTACAGCTGGTTTCCGGCAGTTGTGACAGAGTTGAAACATCGAAACGTCGATAAACATAAAGAAACAGAACTGGGGGCCGTTTCCCGCTTTTCAAAGAACGAGATGACCTCAAATGAGCAAAACGGTGCTTGGCACCTTGGGATTTTCTGCATGTGTCCCCCACCCTCATCACAGACAGCAGTGATTTGCAGATCCTAAGCTTAAACCTGCTTAGATTTGCATAAAATCAGGAGGCAGCAAAGGGTAGAGGCATGAGACGCCTGGAGGTCTTTCCCCGCTTAGCTGTAGTCACCTTTCAGCACAATCGTCCGTTTGCTACAAAAAAGCCAAGATGGACAACGTCACAATTAAGCCCAGCCTTGGTGGTGATGGCTGGGCGCCCCCCCAGCTCAACACACAGCAAAGGCTCTCAGCAGTCACAGGACGCGGGTGGGAGTCCTTTCAGAAGTTTAGACGTGATAAAACTTCAAATGCGTGGATCGTATCGAAAGTCGGGGGGGCATGTAAACACATTGGGAAATGAGGTCTGTTTTGTTTTTTTCCTGTGCTTCCCTAACTATAAACGCACAGATGCACTTCCAGCCACAAAGGGTCAGATGCTGAGAAAAGCTCTGCTTAGTGAGGTGGTTTGGGAGTAAAAAGCGGGGGCAAGGATGAAGCGTCCCACCAAAGGTCACTGGAGCTAAAATTATTCTGAAAGTGACACCGGCATGGTGAGTGAGGTGTAGAAAGGGGGCTTCCTGGCAGGCTTTCGGCAGGGGGGGCCGGATATTAGGGAGACGGGCGGGGCAGAGTAATGCAGACTGGCTGTCACGCAGCTTTGGGCAGCTGCTCTGGACCTGCGCAGACCCTCATCCGCAGGCTTCCTTCCAGGACAGCTTGACTGGGTGTCTGCTCTTCACCACAGACAGTGGGGAGAAAGGACCCCCTTCTCTGATTAACATAGAAGGGACTGTGGCAGAGCAGTGACTGTGTCAAGTGAACGGCAAAATCAATGTTACCAATTACACCGTTAGAACTAATGGAACACTCACCTGCTTGGGTGACCCCGGCCTGACAAATTTAAAGTGGACACCCATAGTGAACACAGCTTTTTCAGTGCCATTAATCACTGGCTTCTGCAGTGAAGCTTCTCCTGAACCTAAATATGACATTTCATCTGCTTCTGCGATAGACCTCTCCATCTTCACTGTTGCACATTCAGTCATGCAGGTTATGATTTTTTGCTTCCATTCCCTGGTATCTAATCAAAATAATCTAGAAAAAAAAACAAAATGCTGAAAAATATGTCACAATCAATGTGTGTTCAGGCGGACAGCTCAGTAAGGCGTCCTCACAACAGAAGTCTCCGTTTGTCCAAAGACCTACCATCGTTTCTGTCCCAGAAAGGAACCTCTGTCTTTATGGAGGGGCCCCGAGTCACAGAAATGCCCCATCTGCTCCCGCTTCTCCTCCTCCTGCCCTCTCTTGCCTCCCGCGAACTCCCCCCCCCCCCATCCTTAATGTCCACTTACCCATCTGCTTCCTGTCCTAATTACACCGGCCACAAACAGCATTAACCAGTCAGCGGCCTCTGCGTGTCACAGGAGATCAGCTCTCTGTCGGGGGCTTTTTAATTCAATCGTCTGGGAGGTTACATGCGGCAGAACAAAGTGTCAGCTTCACAGCCCTGCAAGGAAACACACGCCGTGTCTTGGTCATATCACCTGATGTGGGCGGTAAACCGACAGCCGAAATGCTTCATCCGCTTGACACAATAGGAAAAAATGCGGCAAAACTGCTTCAGGTGGAGTGTGGATCGTCGCAGGCGATTGATGCGCATTCATCAAGAGGTTAAATGCGTCCTTGGGTGGGGGGAGGGATGTCATCAGAATTCCAACCCTGTTCTTTGAGGTGTGGCTTTCAGACAGCCCTGGACTGCCTGGCACACAGCTCAGGTTGTGGCTTTTGACTGCGGAGATGCGTCAGTCGCGCATTCGGGGCGTTGCCATCGCACACACAGTCAGAGACAATGTTGGCCAATCTTTCTCCTCATCCTGCCCCCCACCCTAGCCATAATCGGGGCAGCTAGTCAACTGGACAACAGACGGCGCCGCTCCCCACCCCGCGGAGATCTGCCTCGCATTGCTTCTGGTTCCTTCTGCCGCAGCTTCTGCTCCAGCTTCCCGGCCCCTCGATGCCCAAGGGGGGTCATACGCCGCTGACATGTGCCCGCCCTAGCGAGACGGAGCCAAACACTCCCGGAAAGCGGAGAGAGGCGCGTCATGACCTCATCACACCTGCTTCTGCTCTTAATTCAGTGGTTGGCCTCATACTTATAACAATATTTGCTGTAAAATTATATTACCCTTTTATGAAAACATTACAACACGGGAATCGCTGTGCAGTTTTAAAACGCCATGAAAATCGTTCAGGTCTGTAGAGGGCAGTTTAAATAGAAGCTTTAAAGAGCTTGTTCAGCACACTGGGTGAGGTAATGATATGTCCTTGGCTGGAGCGGATGTCCTGTACAGGCTTATGTGTGTGTGTCTGTGTGTGTGTGTGCATGTGTCTGTGCGTGTGTGTCTCTGTCTGTGTGTGTCTGCATGTGGGTGTCTGTATGCGTGCGGTCAACTTCATGCATGAGTGCATGTGCACGTTTACGTGTGCGACCTTGACTTAACCTATATGGAATATGACGAAAAATATCCAGTTGCTAGAGGGTGTCAAATATTCAGCTGCTTCCATTTTTCAGTGTCTTACTGGTCCGTACCATTCTTTTGCATTGTTTTCAGCATAATTAATTTAATTAGCTTATGATAAGAGCTGTTTATCTTGTATCAACACAGTAATTTCACTAACCATCCGAGAAATTATTGACAAAATTCTTATCATAAAAAATGGTATTTTTATTATTGCCTGTTTATCTCGGTAACGTTTAAGCCAATTTTTCACAGCTGATGAACCGATAAGTTTCATAATCTGCCGAAAAGCACAACAGGAAATAAACAATTATTTAGGCTCTGCAGCCCTCGCCGCTAACGCGCCCGGCTTCGGGGTCACGCCATGAGGGCCACTTCCCTGGGGGGTGTGCCTGAGCCCCCCGCTAATGTGAAGCTCTCTCTCCTCCTCCCCCATTCTCACCTCTCCCGTATGATGTGCAGCAAAAACAAATCAAACTATTATATGCGCAGTCTCCCAGTAAGCACCGGGCAAACTTAATGTTTTTTTGGAAGTGGACTCTATTTGAATACTGTCAACAACAATCTAAATTTTACCCTTCTGTTGTTATAGTAACTTTTTAAAACGTATGGATTTCACAATTTCTAGAAGGATCTAAAAAGGTACACGAACTGTAACTCTCACAAAATGAGATCTAACATATCTCGCTTGGTCTTCCGTCCCAATCGTATTAGGTTGTTATTCCAAATATCCTACATTTGTCTAGCAGTTGAGGGCAACATGTGACCTTTGGAAGTCGTATATAGCCCTTAGGAAGAGCTTTCGTCCAATCACATCACTGGTGGGAGTGAGAGTGGGACTAGCAGCCTGCAAACTGGGGCTCCCGAATGGCAGGTTTATCTTCCAGTCATCTCCTCACATCCGGATCACTCTGGCAGGCAGACAGGGACATTCCAGGCAGACAGACGGTATTTCCCGCAAACCTCTCACTGTGAGGGGGAGCTCTGTAGACCACGCAGACCTCTCACTGTTAGGGGGCGCTCTGTAGGCCACACAGACCTCTCACTGTGAGGGGGTGCTCTGGACGCCACACAGACCTCTCACGGTGAGGGGGTGCTCTGTGGGCCATGCAGACCTCTCACTGTAAGGGGGCGCTCTGGAGGCCACGCAGACCTCTCACTGTGAGGGGGCACTCTGCAGGCCATGCAGACCTCTCACTGTGAGAGGGGGGCTCTGCAGGCCACACAGACCTCTCACGGTGAGGGGGTGCTCTGTAGGCCATGCAGACCTCTCACTGTAAGGGGGTGCTCTGGAGGCCACGCAGACCTCTCACTGTGAGAGGGGGGCTCTGCAGGCCACACAGACCTCTCGCGGTGAAGGGGCTCTCTGCAGGCCACACAGACCTCTCAGGGCGAAAGGGCACTCTGCAGACCTCTCAGAGCCTCGTCACCCACAGATGATTTCATTGCAGACACCATGCTGTTCCCCAGCTTCGCTCCGTTGGCAGGTGTTAGCTGCCGCTGCTACATCCCCTGCTAGCGTGCTGAGGAGTCACTGTCTGCCGCGTTCTTGCTTTCCCGTCACTCTGTTCACAGCCACCCACCAAGACTGTCCTTCCTTGACACAGTTGAGGCACACAGCCATACACAGAAATCTGCATGCTCTCTCTTATAAAAAGAGGTTTTCATCCACACTCACCAACTACACGCATGTACAGTGCACATATCAACAGCTCATGTATACCTATATTCAAACACTACCATCTTATGTGCAATGTAGCCCAATCTGGAAAGGTGACTTTGTGTGTGTGTAGCTCCAAGGTTCATCCCAGTTGACCTAATATCCTCTCTCGTCATGCTCTCTGCGCTCGGCTACAGACAGCTTCCATTCGGTGGTTAAGAGTCACACAGCAGAAGCACCGACGCATCAGGTCCTTTGCTGCCACTGTGAGAACCTGCGAGTGACGTCAGATTAAATGCGCTGGTGCCCGGATACGTGTAAAATACCGGAGATGGCGACTTGGCTGATGCCTGCTGTTCGTTCTTATGTGTGCAGATGTAAAGCAGGGATTTTAGAGAGAATGACTCAGATTTATCATTGCTATTTTCTTGGGGGTCAGCTTCCTAAGAGATACTGTGATACAATAGGGAAAAGTCCCGGTACACTGATAATTGAATTCATAATACAAAAAAGTTACAGACTTTTAACTTTTACCCTCTTTCTTCTGCAACCGTTGTTATGAGGTCGAATGCGGCAAGTCATTGTGTAGGTGGCTGTGAGCGTCCCAGCGGTCTCAGAACCATGACGTTCATCTGTGTGACAATGGCGGTCCTTTCCTTGGTCTGCTCTGCAGTGCTGTGCCTTTCCCTTTTATGTCTAGTAATAACTTGCAGGAATGTAATAAATTCTGTAACATTTCCCCAGATCCCCCGAACCCCACTTTTGGGGCGTGCATTCCTCTATACACACTCGCACACTTTCGGAAGTGGCTACCCTTACGGGGAATATTTGTATGTAACAGATGTAACAGTCCACCGCCCAATGGGTTTCATGGCGGAAATGCATTTGGGAGAGACGTCTAGGTTTTCTCTCCACTAAATCATCTATATTCAGTGGCTGGAAAAGGGATCTCTGACATCCTCTGATTTTTTTAAACATCCCATCTGCCCGTCGATGAGTCTTCATTGTGCCACCCCTCACATGTACGGCACGGAGTGGGCGGGGGGGTGTGCCAGGGCCGCTCCATGCCCCAGCATCCCCTAAACTGCGGGGTGCTTTCTTTCATTCCTCAGTCCTTCATCCATCATCGAGATGCAGCTCCCAAGAACCCCTGGAAAGATGCCAGGATCAGTGGGGGAACCGGGGCACAGTTCCCTTCCCGAGGGCCTAAGGAGAGCCATCGGAACCGACTTTACAAGCGTCCCTCCTGGGAAGGGGGAACAGCCCGCTGTCTATCGGCAGCTTACAATCCGAGCTCCACAGGCGAGGTGACGAGCCAGACAGAAGCCCTGTGCCTCCCATTAAGGCCTTTGTCTCCTGTCCTCGACTTCTCTGGACACAAAGAAAAAAACCACTTCCTTTCGCAGCCATGAGCTACAACGCCGGGAGCCCCGATCCCCATGAGAATCGTGCATCTCACATGGGCCCGAGGCAGCGAACAAGAGGGCGCATTCAAGGCTGCGGTCACATTATTGTGGGATCTCAAAAAGCGGCGGGAACATAACGCCTTTGCTCTCTGTGCCTGGCCAGATCTGTCCGCCCCGCAGCCAGCGGACAGGAAATGGAGAGATAAAATGAAGCCGTGTGCTCATTCTGCCCAGGGTGGCGTCCAAGGGTTTCCTGCGAGTTTTGCCATCAGTCGCTTGGTTTTGCAGAGCAGGAAGGCAGTGTTCTCTCTGGCTGCACGATGTTGGCCGCCGGCACAGTGGGATATATATGTCCACCAAGGCCGAGCTGTTTTATTCGGTGCCTTTTCTCATTCATATTAATAACTAATCCACAAAATGATCATAAAACAAACAAGCGGACGGCTCCACCAGGGAATAAGAGCTGTGAGAGAGCGCCATGCCAAGAACAGCAATATTGGCCATCGGCGATAAAGGGAAGAAGTGCCAACCAAAGGGGCGCGGGTGCCCCGACGGCACCTATGGGGGATGCCAACGCGCCTGAAGCCAAACGACACAGGCTTTGTCTGTATTCCCATGGCAAAGTGCACCATCAACCTGGGAAGGAAGGACAGACCCAACCTAGTGTCTCTGCTTGTCAAAGGCCGTTTGCCTGCGGATCCAGCGAATGTCCACACTACACACCTCCAGATACACCACCCCTGACCTCCCCGTTCATGACTCATTTGCATTTCTTTGCTTAGCAGATACGTTTGCTCAAAGTGATTTACATAGAGGTGCAACGAGTGCATTAGCATGAAGTGAAACATGGCCCAAGCCAACCCCATTCATGCAAGGAGCACAATCTCTGAGATATCAGACAGGACATTGACCGTATCTCCTGCCTGCTGTTGGAAATCTTACCAAAATCAGCAAGCGGTGACTTTGAGTTGCCAGCGACTTTTCTCCTAGGGTCACCTCTCAAACTAGTAGAGCAGTGAAGCTCAGATCTTGACTTGGCTCGGAGGGCAATATAAAGCAGGAAGAGAAGAGTGTGTCATCCAGGCGCCCAGTGGCGAGTTAGAAATAAACAAAGACACGTGCTACTGTTTACAAAGCATGGACACTTTTCCAAATTGTAGCGGAATGGTGACGATACTGAATCACAAGGCTGCATCATCTTCACATCGGTATCTAGCCTCACCTGGTCTGATGCGAAAGTGGTTTTCCTTGACCTCCTTCAATGAAAGTGCTAAATATCTGTATTTGTCACATTCCTGGGCCTTTATATGGACCAAGCAGCTCCAATAGGCAGCAAATTCCTTTAGTGCTACGGATTCTGTTAGCAAGGAAAGAAATGAGGAACAAACCTCAGGATGAACGAGCCGCCCATGCAGGTCACACTCTACCTCCTGGCATCTCACTGGACCATCTTCTCAGTGCAGCTTTTTGCCTGAAAGATGACTTATCTTAGACTGCAGATACTTTTATTTATTACCAGAGACCTCATTCACAAAGGAAAACGTACTAAATGCACTGTGAACACAGAACTTATGATCAATTACGAAGGAGAGATTTACTTTTCCAGATTTCATTGAAAACCAGTGGAGACTCATATTAGTTGTGATCATGTTTACTGAAAACATTTCCTACTTTTCTGTAGTGTTGCATTTATTCTAACCTGCTGGCTTACGCCCAGCATCTGGGTTCCATCCCTCTGTTTCCTGTGAATCTTCAGTGCAGAGACACCTTACTGATGACGTAATACTTTCAGGAGGAAATGCCAAGCGCAGACTGATGGGAATGCAGACTGTATCAGATACAGAGATGAAACAAACGCTCGTGGCGCCGGCTTGTTTTGCTGGGGTGTGACACATGGCATTTATACTGTTATATTAAGCACACT
This sequence comes from Hippopotamyrus pictus, assembly GCA_026781145.1. Lineage (NCBI taxonomy): Eukaryota > Metazoa > Chordata > Actinopteri > Osteoglossiformes > Mormyridae > Hippopotamyrus > Hippopotamyrus pictus. The sequence continues at coordinate 1,384,084 of JAODLC010000007.1, forward strand.
GCAAGATGTTGCTGCCAATCTGCTGGAGGGAAAAGAAGCAAAACTATATTAAAAACTGGAAGCAGATAAACAACAACAGCATGGCTAAGTGGGCCATCTGAGAAGGTGGAGAGTGGCCTCGCTGCTATACGAAAAAGGGGGTGTCAGACCAGGCAAGCCTCCAGTGTTTCATTACGGGGGAAGTCATGCAGGCCCTTCAGACAGTGTGACACGATAAACCAGCAGCATATCGGCCTGATTTTTATGCTTCAAAGGCTCATGTCTTTTAGCAGTACCGCGGTGCAATGTAAACATTTCTCAGCAGAATTCTGAAGGCTTTCATCTCAAAAATAAGGTTCTCATATACCTGACTGTTAATATCATCGCATGGCCCATGGTCCTCTGAACCGGCCATGAGAATGGATGGCTTTAGCCTGAGAGCGGTGGGAATAATTGCGGGGGGTGGGGGATGTGGGGGACATTAACAGGAGCAGCAGGGGACGGTGGCTGCAGCCAAAGAGCCTTGTGATTTTGCTGAGGCGGTGGAAGAGCGGGCTGCCAGGACAGGCCGGGCTTTGAAGCTCGCTCAGGCGAGAGACGGGGCTGAGGCGGGGCTCGTTCCGAGGAGAAAGGTGGGTTGGTCCAAAGGCTGACCTTTTTCTCGCACGGACTCTCTGGAGACGCTCACGCAGGCCCAGGAACGACAGCCACGAAGAAGTAAAGCCATCGTGCGGGTGAAAGGAATTCCACACGCTCAGAAATGCTGGATTGATGGGTGGCTTCCGCCCCTAGTGTTACAAGAAAGATATATTACTACTGTGATAATCAACAGAGCTTGGTAACATGGTAACAGAGCTGTGTGTAAAGTGATGCTGCCCCCATATGCACCAAACGTGGAATTGTCCGTAAATGTGGCTCAGGTTCTGCCACACCATTTCGCTCAGACGTCTTTTTGCTTATAAACCATGTTCTCAGAACACGGATGACGAAGCATTACTGACCCAAAAGATGCTGGAGTCGTCCGGCAGTCAGGACAGCCGCCCCTCGGCCTGTGAGCCCTGTGCTGTGCTCATTTCAGCTAACTGGCAGCACATATTTCACTCCTCTCTGCTGGCGCGTGTCCCTGCAGCTGAAGGAGCTCAGGTACAGAGCCACCGCACCCTCACTTCCTGTGACACACAGGATGTGGGAGGGGCTTAGAAGCTCAGTTAAATTTGTCTAAGGACACAGGAAATGAGATTTTTATTGCTTTATTTTTAGATATATTTATTTTGGAAGACAACGCTTGTACACATCTCTACTGAAAGAAACTTGTCAATGCAAAAAAATCCGAGTAATATGAGGAACAGATCTGTTAGCATTACTGTTTGCATGTGTGTGATCATTTAGCTTTATAGTTACATTGAAATTGCTCAACAGGTCTGAATTGAGCAGTCATGGATGTGGGCCCTCTGGACTAAGATTAAGACTAAGCCCAATATTAAGAACCACTTGCTAATTTTTAATTGAGTCCAGGTATCCTTTTAAGAGCAAAATACTTAATTTTGCAAAGTCTTACTCGATGAAATTAAAGATTAGACAAATACATTGAATATCCTGTGTTTTTAAGGTAATTTGATAACATTCTTATTTATAGACCATAAATATAACATGAAAATGAATCCTTATGGAACTTGATTTATATGCAAATGTGCTTTTGTATATTTTAATTAATATATTTTAGTGAGGAGAGTTAGGGAGCTAGATGGAGACTCTTTTCTGGAAAAAGAAGAAAGTGGTCTTGTGTCTTTAAATTTTCCAGGGAATGAAGAAAGAATTCCAAGAGGAGCAACGGCACATTTGCATCTGCATTTGTATTCCAAGAAAGTAATCTGTCAATAGTTGGTAGCCAATTCTGTCCCAGCCAATTGCATAGCTTTCAGGATTGGAGCGCATCAGGATGGGAGAGAAAAAGGGTGAGCGAGAGGGGGAGAGAGAGAGAGAGAGAGAGAGGCAGAGATGTGAGAGTCAGAGATCACGGGAGCTGAAAGAGCAAGACCGTGGAGCAAGTCTGTGGAGAAGCAGCAGACGGAGAGCAAGCAGAGAGGGAGAGAGAGACCTGACTGGTGGGAGGAGACCGACTGATGAGGGTTAGTGTGCTGGCGGAGCTGAGAGCGAGGACAGGCGGACGTCTGTAATATGAGAGCAGCCCGCTGACCACAAGGTGCTGAGACACTCTGCAGCTGAAAGGTAAGGCGTTGGCTTTATTAACACATGGAAGGCTTGCAAATCAGCAGCTCCTGGGTCTGAATCTGCCATCCCTGCACCATAAGCCTGGGGCTGGACTGACCCCTAAGCAGGAGGGTCCACAGGAAGAGGGCACTCGAGGGTAACTGTATCACTAGTGAACTGAACGTGCCGCTCCATTTTGCTGTGTGAGCAAATCGATATCAAGTTCCAGGGAGGAGAACTTACATCGAGGGCTGCTGTTCTAGTAAGGATGTTGTCCTCTGTTCCGTTGTTAATTCCTAAGCAGGAATCGTGTGCATTACAAAAGGTAAGAGTATTGACAAATTGACGGAAGGCACAGTTTAAAAAAATAAAATAAAATTGCAAAAACACTACATAATATAAAATCCATTAAAAAAAACATAATGAGAAAAAGCAGAGTCAGGTGCAGAGCAGAGCATCAGAATGAGCATCCGTCACCTGCCTGAGGCCTTGTAAGGGCTCTCCCCGTCAGCCGTGTTATAACATGGCCTGCCACCCAGTGGAGCTCCATTGTTACCCATCATGCCCTCCGCATGGCCTCCCTCTTGTCCACAAGTTTACCGCTGTTTCGGCCAAGGAAACATAGCGGGCAGATGAGGGGCATTAGTGCCACCTGGACCCCATCCGTCTGCAGACAGCTCACCGTCCTCGCCCACGCCGCTGACCGCTCCTCCATGCCCCGCGTGATGTCATCAAGCCCAGCTTCCTTCCTTTCAGACTGGGCCAATGGGGCACATTCTTCAACTTCCACTTCCTTGTTCCCCTCGTTTGTGGTTTGGTTCAATCCTCAAGGTTTCAGGCTTGTTTGTGCTGTAAGATTAACGCAGGTCATTCCGGTTCCTCGTGGCTCGTCTTACCTAAGAAAAACAGACAGCATACAGAGGGAGAGCACTGGCTTCTCTGAATGCAAGACTGCCGCCCTCCTTGCCCTCCAATGCATCGTGTCTCGAAGACACTCTCTTTATTTTTGGGCCATTCCACTTAATAATCACATGGGGGGGGCTGTGAGGGGTTCACTTGCCTGCATGTCAGCATTTGAGTGCAGGATCAGCTTTCTGCAGCTGAGCTGTCTGCTGGTTTGTCCTGTTGCACCTTTCTGAATAATCCCCTTATTCTTACTGCTGCAGCTTGGTACTCACTTTGTGTTCATTCTCTATGACTGATGATGATGATGATGATGATGATGATGATGATGATGATGATGATGATGATGATGATGATGATGATGATGATGGGCTCCCCAATTTCAGTCCTGGAGGTCATTTTGCAGTTTCCCTGCTCAAATTGTGTTTAACCAGGGAAACCTACAAACTCAAGACTAGCCCTCCAGGACCAGATCTGGGAAACCCTGCTCTACGATGTTATTTTTGTAATTTACTTTTTGTACTTTAATGTAACCAGTTTCACTGAAACAGATTCCTTGTACTCGAGCTGTGGTGAATAAAGTGATGCTGATACTGAATGATGCACCTGATCTGTGGAGGTGAAGCACTGAGCACAATGCTGATTACTGTAAAGTAAATTACTCTCACACCCAGCTGGAGGCCCAAAGACACTGCACGCTCAAAGAGGAGCCTGTGATTAACATCTGTCTGTTTCCTTTATATAGCTTATTCCCTGTGGGCCGCCAGGTCATTCAGCTTAGGGGCCGTGATGCTAAGTAGTGCTGTTGCTTTGTGGCCATTTGCTACAGTCCCTCATCCCTCACTTCCTGCCTTCCTTGCATTCCTCTCCGCAGATGTCATGGCGTCCAACTTATCGAAGCTCCAAGTTTCGAAATGTGTACGGCAAGGTCGGCAACCGGGAGCACTGTTTTGACGGCATTCCCATCACCAAGAATGTCCATGACAACCACTTCTGTGCCGTCAACGCCAAGTTCCTCGCCATCGTCACAGAGAGCGCGGGAGGGGGATCCTTCCTGGTCATCCCCGTCACCCAGGTAACCGCCACAACAGTCCCCGCATGGCCAGACAGCACTCCTCTTTCTGGGAGCTGAACAGCCACACAGGGTCTTTGTCTGACAATGAAGGTGCTTGTGATCTCCCAGGATTAAAAAAGAACACAAGCAAGCCAATGTAACAACAGGACGTAGACATTCATCTAAGCCTCGATTACAGTCTTTTTGTAGTTCAAAAATTACTTTATAGCCGTAAATGTGGTGATTAGCTGTCTACTCAGGGTCCATAAATGCCCAGACGTAGCATTCCAGACAAAATCAGCTTCTGCACTAGCTAAGGTAGTGGAAAATGTTACACCTCAGCTGCCTTTTACTACCTTGTGGTAGGAACATTATTTTAGGCATGATGCAGATGCACATGAAACAGTAATTAGCAGCTCGGGACAAGTTTCCATTCCTACTGTAGGCTGTCCACAAAGCCTCGCTAGCGCATGCTAACGCTAACATGTCAGACGGCGTCTGAGCTATTCGCTGGGCTGGTGTCCCATTTGAGTGCTTTGTCACCTGACTCGAGATTAAATATGCCCCACATTTGGTGGCTTTATCTGCACAAGCGTGTCTTAAATGTGTCCAGCTGCTTCGAGCCTTTGTCTTGGATTAATGTTACAAGCAAAAGCACTGGAGGCTAATTTAGCCACACAGTTTGGAGGCTAATTTAGGCGCACAGTTTGAAGGCTAATTAAGCTGCACAGTTTGGAGGATAATTTAGCCACACAGTTATAACAGCAAACTGTACGTCTGACTGGTGAAACATGGCACTGGTGTGATAAGCAGGAGCCTGAGCACCTGTCCCTGTAATTTGACATCAGCCATAGCCATTGCATGGTGTGTGGCACCAAAGCCTTTCTGCCCAGAGTCCCTGCCAAGGGAAGCTATTAGCAGGGTTTAGTGGATGTGAATCTCAGGCCTTCGCTCTGTAAATTGGAGCTATGCTGGCATCAGCTGAAATCCACTGGGCACTGTGGCATAAATAAAAAGGGACAGAGGCACCTGCACAGCCACCTCCCACTGCTTGGCGGCTACATCGGACCTGGCCTTTTGTCATTCCCTGTTCCTACTTAACCCTGTGCTTATTCAGAGAATTGAAAATAAGCGGTCCACATTTTTGCTCCCTCCCAGCTCCCTGCCAGACAGTCCACATTTTTGCTCACTCCTGGCTCCCAGTAGCAAAAACATAGGCTGTCTGTGAGTCTCCAAGGACCCCCTTGAGAAATGTAGCTCTAAATTGCTCATAATGTGTGTTGGTGGGTGCCCTGCAGTAGATGGGCATTCCATCCCAGGTGTCCCCTGCACTAGACGGACATCCCGTCCTGGGTGTCCCCTGCACTAGATGGGCATCCCATCCCGGGCGTCCCCTGCACTAGACGGACATCCCATCCCAGGTGTCCCCTGCACTAAACGGGCATCCAGTCCCGGGTGTCCCTTGCACTAAACGGGCATCCAGTCCCGGGTGTCCCCTGCACTAGACGGACATCCAGTCCCGGGTGTCCCCTGCACTAGACGGGCATCCCGTCCCGGGTGTCCCCTGCATTAGATGGGCATCCAGTCCCGGGTGTCCCTTGCACTAGACGGGCATCCCATCCCGGGTGTCCCCTGCACTAGACGGGCATCCCATCCCGGGTGTCCCCTGCACTAGACGGGTATCCCATCCCGGGTGTCCCCTGCACTAGACGGACATCCCGTCCCGGGTGTCCCCTGCATTAGACGGGCATCCCGTCCCGGGTGTCCCCTGCACTAGACGGACATCCAGTCCCGGGTGTCCCCTGCACTAGACGGGCATCCCGTCCCGGGTGTCCCCTGCATTAGATGGGCATCCAGTCCCGGGTGTCCCTTGCACTAGACGGGCATCCCATCCCGGGTGTCCCCTGCACTAGACGGGCATCCCATCCCGGGTGTCCCCTGCACTAGACGGGCATCCCAGCCCGGGTGTCCCTTGCACTAGACGGGCATCCCATCCCAGGTGTCCCCTGCACTAGACGAGCATCCCATTCCAGGTGTCCCCTGCACTAGACGGACATCCCATCCCGAGTGTCCCCTGCACTAGACGGGCATCCCGTCCAGGGTGTCACCTGCACTAGCTGGGTGTTCCATCCCAGGTGTCCCCTACACTATACGGGTATCCCGTCCTGGGTGTCCCTTGCACTAGACGAGCGTCCTATCCCTGGTGTCCCCTGCACTAGATGACTGTCCCATGCCTGGTGTCCCCTACACTAGATGGGTGTCCCATGCCTGGTATCCCCTGCAAGAGACAGGCATCCTATCCCGGGCGTCTCCTGCATTATATGAGGCGTCCAATCATGGGTGTCCCCTGCTCTAGATAGCTGTCCCATCCCAGGTGTCCCCTGCTCTATACGAGGCATCCAATCCCGGGTGTCCCCTGCACTGAATGGACATTCCATCCAGGGAGTCCCCTGCTCTAGATGGCTGTCCCATCCAGGTGTCCCCTGCACTATATGGGGCCTCCAATCCCGGGTGTACCCAGCACTAGAGGGTTGTCCCATCCTGGGAGTCCCCTGCACTAGATGGGCATCCCTTGCCGGGTGTCCTCTGATCTAGATGGCTGTCCCCTCCCAGGTGTCCCCTGGATTAGATGGCTATCCAATCCCGGGTCTCCCCTGCACTAGATGGGCGTCCCATCCTGGGTGTCCCCTGCTCTAGATGGCTGTCCCATCCCAGGAGTCCCCTGCTCTAGATGGGCATCCCATGCCTGCACTGCACTAGATGGGTGTTCCATGCCTGGTGCCCCCTGCACTAGATGGCTTTCCCACCCTGGGTGTCTCCTGCACTAAATGGCTGTCCCATCCCGGGTGTCCCCTGGCTTCTGTTGTGTGCTTCCAGGAATCAGCCCCAGGTTCAGGAACATCCTGTTTACGCAACCAGTCTTAATTTTATCTTAAATACCAACAGATTTGTCATACATGCTTCCATGTCTTAGAAAGAATAGATCATAAAAAATATAATTGCCAATGAAGAGGTCTGTCATAAAAACACAGACACATTATGTCCACATTAAGCATTTCCCACTCGGACTTTACAATGTACCATTTGTGTCTAAAAGCATTTCATATGCCAGACAGGGGCACAGTACTGCCCAGAGCAGAGTTCCAAAGCCCCTCCGCAGGGCACAAAGTAAAAAAAATGGGGATAAAACAGGAACGGGAGCAATGCCTCTGATTTGGCCCTCATGAGCAGCTTATACTGTCATAAATTCTCTGCCACGGCCTCCAGGGGAATGTTAGCGTAACTGTAGCGTTGTGGTTGATTTCTGGGCTCTCTGCATGCAGAGTGCAGGCAGCAGCAAGCTGCGATGATGGACTGTTGATTTCTTTCTCCCCACTGCTCTTCCGCCCCCCCTATGTCTGCCCTCTGTTTCCGCACCCATCCCCCCGCAGCTGCCAGCTGCCCCATCCCCACTGCCCCCCAG